>QFET01006884.1:0-24180 GCA_003316355.1 Tuber calosporum | reverse complement strand
AATGTTGATCTCAACATGGCTACAGCTTACCATCACCAGACCAATGGACAGACTGAGCGAAGAATCAGAACTGTTCGCCAATGCCTTAGGAACCATGTCAACCCTAAAGGAACCAAGTGGGTTCGCCACCTACCTCATGTCCAGACTGCAATCAATGCAGCTCCCAGCGATAGCACAGAACTCTCCCCCTTCGAAATTACCTTTGGCAGACTACCAAACCTCCTCCCCAGCGTCAGAGTTCTCCCCACTTCAGTACCAGCAGCAGACGAGATTGCTTCACAGATCATGAAAAATCAACTACTTGCCAGAGATGCACTCAAGAAGGCCAGAGCACGCCAAACTACCTCCAGCGAAAACAGAAGAAAGGATGGACCCCCAATCATCCCTAACGAAACTGAAGTTATCCTCAAGTGAGCACCCTATGTCCCTAAGGTTGGACGAAATCACAAGCTAGTTGGACCATGGTTAGGACCTTTCTCAGTGAGCGAAGGACCTGACAGACACAACAACTACAAACTCATACTCCCTTCAGTGATGGCAGGAATCCACCCATAGATCCATCGCAGCCATCTTCGCATTTACCTAAGACCCAACCCCTTCGCCTTCCCAGGAATACCTGAACCCATATCCAAAGAGCCTGTCACCATCGATGCTAGTGGACAAGAGCAATGGGAAATAGAGAAGATCCTCAAAGATCGAATCTATCGGAGAAAGAGACAGTTCTTGATCCATTGGAAAGGCTATGACGAATTCGAAGCAACATGGGAACCCCTCTACTACCTAGAAGGCGCCAGCACCCTCATCAGATCCTACGGGTTCGATACTTACAATGAATCTATACCTTTCAGACTCCCTTGGTCCCATGGCGAGACTTTCTCTGCCTGGACACTTCAGAAACCAGACTATGCCCCCCTCTCACCTGAGCTTGACCCTGACGGATTTTGGAAACCCCTTCAAGACTCAGACTACTCAGAATCCGATACCAGCACAACACTCTCCACCTTGGACGAATCTGAGATGGAAAGCTAACTGCTTCATGGTATTGTCTTCGCTACTCTGGGGCTTATAAAGGTGTAAGGTCCTGACACCAGTGATGAATATATATTTACTGATTAAGTTATATGTTTTGAAATTGAGTGGAATGCTCCAAAGGCGGGTTGGTCATTAAGCCCTTTAGGATATTCCTTATTGTTTTATTTGTTTTATTTCTTTTAAAGGGAATGTAACGGAATCCTACTATGTTTCTACTATTACTACTGACTTGATGTTGGTTATTACTTATTTGGGTTTATACCTGATAAGCGCTACTATTTGGTTGTCCCTTCCTATTTGGTTATGACTTTCTAACTGGTTATTCTTTCCTTGTTTCGCTTATCACTACCCCTCCTTGCTTCTACCCATTTGGGTATCGCTATCCTCCTGCTATACCTACTGGATTTGTATAGTAGTAGCGATCTCTTGTTCCTTCCTGTTTGGATTCCATTACTTGTTTTGTTAGCTCCATCCTGTCGCTTTTAACCCTCTGTTTTCGGAATATGGTTACCTTGTTATGCTTCCTCTGTTAGCATATTGTTGGACACGATGTTTGTGCTTTTGTTAGTTTTCCTAGCTACAATCTTTTGTATTTAAAGAGCCTGCAATCCCTTAAGGATTCGGACTCTCAAGCCTCACAGGACTATCATCTTTAATACTACAAGTTGAACGGTCACTCTGTTAGTTCCATACCTTATACCTTGTCTATTGAAGACCTATCCATCGACGCTTCTCACCCTATCCTTACAGTATCTTCAGAGTCCCTTTGGGATTCTCGAGATACTTGGGAGTAGGTTACACTACAGCTGAAGAAGGTCACTTAGTAGGCTACACTTCCAGTCCTACAGTATATCGGATTTATATACCTAAACGTCATACGGTGACTGAAGCAAGAGACGTCAGGTTTGGAATAATGAAAGGAGTTTCATTCGAATATCATCAAGAAAATACTGCTACAATTCTGGAGAAAGAAACCATTCCAGAAAACGAAGAACAACATGAAAGTAATCCTCCAGTCAAATACGAAGACCATGCAGAAGAAACAGAGGTACCAGGAGCATACCCTGATGAACCTCCAAGACGACTATCAACTCGTACCCGATTCCAAACCACCAAAGGTCTGGAATATGGAAAGGACCTAGCCAAAGCCAAGCTCAAGGACTTGAATGCCAAATTGAGAAAATGCGATGAAACATTCAAAAGCTACATGTGAGGCGAAGGAGGAACAGGTACCCCTGCACAAGTTAGTCTACAATATAAGCTGCAACGCGAAGTGAGACTCGAGAAAATTCGACAACAACAGACTGCCATGAGCAAGGAATCCTTCATTGGACTCTCGTACTACAAGCCTGACCCCACAAGCTATGCAGAAGCAATGAAGTCAGAATAACAGGCTGAATGGCAAATAGCAATGCAGGAGGAAATGGATATTGTGAAAAGCAGAAAGGTTGCAGAAGAAGTCGACAGACCTAATACCAAAAGAGTTCTCAAAGGACGATTGGTATATAAAACAAAGGTTAAAACAGATGGAACCATTAAAAGACGAAAAGGGAGATATTGTGCCAAAGGATTCAGCCAAATACCAGGGGAAGACTTCGAAGAAGTATATGCCCCTATGGCACGCCTAGAATCATTACGGGTATTGTTAAGTCTAGCAATCAAGAGAAGATACGTCCTACGACAACTAGACATCAAGAGTGCATTCCTGTATGGCAACATAGACTACGAAGAATATCTAGAAATTCCTGAAGGATACCACATACCAGGAAAAGTATGGAAGTTACGAAAAGCAATCTATGGCCTTAAACAATCTCTACGCCTATGGTATCAACATCTTATCCAAGCCTTAGAAACGATGAACCTAAAGGTTACCGACTTCGATCCATGTATCCTAATTGCAACAGATTTATACTGTTGTCTATACGTTGATGACATTCTCATCACCGGCAATCCCTCCAAAGTCAACCAGTGTGTTGACAAACTACGATCCCGCTTCCAGTGTACCGATTCTGGTGAAGCATCTATGCTACTCGGTATCCAAATCAAAAGAGCAAAAACTGGTATCAAGCTATACCAGGAAAGATACATTACAGAAATACTTGAACGATTTGGTATGACCGATGCAAATGAAGCCAAAACCCCAACCGAAGCACACTCACCACTTGTTAAAGCTACTCCTGATGAGGAACTCTGCGACCAGAAAATATATCAATCCATAATAGGATCCTTGATGTATGCTGCCATCGCTACCCGAGTAGACATCGCATATGCGACCACCTTCCTCAGTCAGTTTGCATCCAACCCAACAAACACCCACCTAACAGCTGCCAAACGAGTTCTTCGCTATCTTAAAGGTACAAAGAACAAAGGACTAAGTGTCCGGCATGATACAGAGGCTCTGCCTCTAGAAGTCTACAGCGACAGTTCCTATGCATCGAACCTCGACGATAGAAAATCCTTCACTGGATTGATTATACAGATTCATGGGCATACAGTTTTGTGGCGCTCCAAGAAACAACGCATAGTAGCTCAATCAACTACAGAAGCCGAATATGTCGCACTGTCATTTGCGGCAAACCAGAGTGTTTGGATTAGACGAGGCTTAAAGCAAATGGGCATCACAACAACGCCGATAGTATATTGTGAAAATACAGCTGCAACAAGTCTCACCGAGAACCATGGAGTCTCACATCGAACCAAACACATCGATGTCCGGTATCATTCTGTTAGAGAGCTACGTGAGAAAGGAGATATTCAAGTAGTTAGAGTTGAGTTGGAAAACAATGTATCGGATCTATATACTAAGGGATTATCGCGGATTTCATTTGAGAAATTACTGATGAAGATAGAAATGGAAACGTAGGGGAAGTGTTGGAAAAATACATTATCACATTCTATGTAGTCATGTGTGTATGTGAGTCATGTAGCACATACACATATGACGGGTCATATGTATGGCTGAATTTCACGTGATACGGAGATGGGTATATATATTTCGGGTTTTCTCCTCCTGTATCCTTACAACTCAGCAGCGCAATAGTGGAATCACAGCTTTTTAGTCTACAAGATACTGTGTTCAAATCTCAGTGCCGCCTTATTAAATATAAGAGACAGCCTTTGATACTGCAATATTTTCACCACTTCAGACAAAGATAGCCCCACAGGTTACACCCTTAAACCCCACCAAATCAGCACACTCTACAATTTCAAACGCTTCCAACATGAAGTCCATTACTTCCATCATTGCTCTTGCGCTCTTCGCTTTAACCATCGCCGCAGACCCGGATAGTTTCACAGCGAAGCTACACGGTGGAATTGCCCGCCGATCCACTCCTCTCGATTCAATCCCAAAGCTGCTCGTTCGCCAGTCGGCATACCCCCCGGAAACGCCGAACGTTTGCGATGGGCGGTGGTGTTCGCAAGTGTGCTGTCACGATGGCGATGGTATGACGAGTAGTTTCGATTGATTTCCGGAATCGTCTGTTGACCGGTCTTCAGGATCGTACTGCCTTTATGGTGAGAAGTGCCAGAGCGCGGGGTGCTGCAAGAGTTGGTGAGTTGGTGAAGATTTTCCCCTTTTTGAATGTCGACTAAATCCCCTTGCAGAAAGGTTTGCATTGGTCTCAACACTCAGGGGCGTGACCTGGATGATGTGAAGGCTGCAGTAAACTCTGGCGGCTCGAGGGGTACGGGTATCGTGGCAGCTCTTATCGTCGGCGCTGCTGTGGCTGCTCTGTAAAGGTCGTTCAGGGGTGGAGTGTAATTCTCATTTCTATGATGTTGGGTGTCAGTAATGTAATGAGGTCCATGAGGTTCCGGATGTGTTAATCAAAGAGTCTCCATTTGGGTTGCCTCTGCCGGTCATTTCACATCAGCTACGCACCTCTCATAATTGATCTTTTTTATCTTGATGTGGATATTTTTGTGAGAAAATTACGATTCCATAGGAACTTTCTATTCACTGACGAAACAATACCCTACGTTTTTTACCTCTCCCCAACACGGCATGAGTAGTTGGTCGTTCATACTGTTTACCGTACTACATCCCTACTCTCACCCCATTCAAGAACAGGTATACCCACCCTACCCATCCCGCGACAAAAACTCCTCCAAACCCCACCTAGAATATTTCCACCATCAGGCGAATTCTCTCGTCACAATTTTTGCCAAACCGGAGCTGAACTTGTCTGGCTGCCCGCGTGGCTTGACCAGGTTTCGGAAATGGTAAGAGGAGGCTGGGGCTATGCAGACATCGTACCTCGAAATTCCGCATTTTCTTTTCTTCTCAATACTGGCTGACGATAATTGCAACTTGCAAGGACGTTTTCATCCCTAGATCGATGCTGGTTGTGAAGTTGGGAGAGGTGAAAAAAGGGAGACATCCTCATTGACCACTAAGTTGGCTATGATGGAAGAATGAAGGTAAAGGATACGGGAATGCATGGAATAGGGGGGAAGGAATTTTCTAGGGAAAAGGGAAGAAGGAGGAGGTGGATAAGGCCCTGCCAGGGCAGGTTCGATAGTATCATACACTACTCCTATCCGAAACGAACCCAAAGACTCACCAGCTATATACACAAAGTATCACTCGGCACACATCACAGCTATCGGTGATGGAAATAATGAGACTGGAAAAGTACCCTCAATCTTACCCGACAAATAGCAGATCTCATATACCGAGACATCACACCGGATGAAATTCACAAAAGTTCAAACTATCCATAGTCCATAGAACAACTGAAAACAGTTATGATAGGGATATCGTTTTTCCAGATACAATTACCCACTCGATTCCCAACTCCTCGAGCATGGCATGTAAGTTAGTTGAACATTCAGATACCATACATTCAAGACACCGTTTTCCCACTGAAAAACAACACTCAGTCAGGCATTCAGTCTCAGCGCAATTTCGAGGAAAGGTTTTGTTTCCGTATTACTGATATGCGCAAGAGACGAATTTAAATATATCAATTCCAGTTGCAGATATGTAAAAAAAAAAAAATTATTGGGAAATTTGGGCACTGTTCAGGTTGGTAAGATTGATTGTCGCAAACCTGCCACTTTTTTGCCGTTTTTTTATTCCTGTAGATGGGTTGACGAAATCCTCAACTGTAATACTTAAAAAGTGAGTTGGAAGGTATTTTACAGTTATGTACCATGAGATTCTCTATAAATGTAACTATTAATAAGAGCCCCTACAACGATTTCATTCAAACACCAGTTCTTACACTATTCTTCTATTAAGAATTTCAAAGAAGGTAATAATTATAAATACCATACCACCAAAGCACAGAAGTATAGTTTCAGCTCTGAGCAAAGGCGAGAAAGTCGACCTCAATCCTTCTCCCCAATGAGAACCTACGGCTGTCCCCGCGCTCGGGACGCCGAGCGACACACAAACGTACCAGTTTCCAGACAATTGAAATTGTGGGTTAGATTTATTGACAGAACCTTGAGAATGAGGATGAAAGCGGTCCCAGAGCGGCCTCAGGACACGATGAGGGGAAATGGGAAAAGGGTCCCGGCCCTTCTATTGACTGCAACCACGGAACTTCTACTGACGCCAATGCAGGCGGGAGAAAAGTTTATAGCCATCTCCCACTCCCATCTACTAACGCGGAGGACTGGGTAGATGATGAACGAAGGAGGATAGGCCTACCTGGACCCGGGGTTGGAGCCAGGCCAAGAAGCATCACGCATTATAAAGTGCATTTTTCACATCTCATTTCTCTCCACGACCCGGAGGAGCCTTCCTCGGTCTATATTCTCCGGCTCTTCGTCTTTGTTCACGGGGTTGTAAAGGGTTTTCGTTCTTGTTACTCTATCATGATACTGCAGGCGTCTCGCCTGTGCGATACGTTTATCGATATTACCTAACTCTCTCAAAGTGTTTCTTCTTCTTTGGTATCGGAATATCACTTGGAGGTTAAATGTCAGTATGTAGTCCATGGGGAAAAAAACCCGGCCGAGTGATGCGATGTGATGCCCTCACGAAGGTTCCCGTGGAGAGGCGCAATTGCCCTGCCCTGCCCGTTGGAAAAGGGGGCGGGAAACTTCTGGGAATTTGTTCGGCAAGCGATCCCCCACGCTAACGTCGGGTGGCGCGTCAATAAATAAATAAAGTGTTAAAATACAGCACCTGGGCCATCCCATCCTTAGCATTCATAAGGTATCATCGCCCTTACCCATTCGAGTCGTGCACTTTTCCCATCGCCCCTGTCCGTTTAACCTTCCTCGCCGGCGTATTTGCACTGCCGTGGGTCCCGACCACGTCCAGTATATTATCCGTCATTTCGGAGTAGGGGTACACCAGTTCCCAGCGTGCAAGCAAGGTCAAGCGCGACATGATGACATACTCGAGTTGTAGCGGCGGGCAAGCACATAACCCATCCGAGAGCAGAACTCCCCGGATACTTGACGCAGCGGGGATGAGAGTTCAAAATCCCAGCTGGTGTTACTGCCGGCTAGAGGACCCGATGAATGTCATGAGCTCCTATCTGTCTCGGCCAAAGTGAAGCTCAATCTATCGATTTCAATCAAATCAAATTACATTTTCCGGAACAAAAAAAAATTGACCAACTAACTTACAGGTTCAGGGCCCGCACCGGCACCATCCAGGTCTCCAAGCACTTAGCTATTTGTATGAAACCTGCAGTTTCACCTTTTACATCATGTGGGTGCTGATATGGGAAAAGTGATCCTCTCTACCAATGCAACAAATTTGCTTCAATGCATTCAATACTTCTTGAGCCTCAAGAGCACCTTCTGGTGGTCCTAAAAAAATAATATTTTTTAAAAGATTTACTGCATCTATTAGTTGTCAAAGTGAAAATTGAGAAATACCTGCCTTCTTTTTTTTTTTTTTTTTTTACATTGATAAATAGTCCACATTAAAAGCTATATGGAAACTATTTATAAGGCATTTCTAGGACTAGAATCATTTATTATAAAGGGTTTTGTATTTTCACTCTAATGTATATAGACTGTAACAACAACTTTACATAAGACTTTTTGGGAATAAGTGTGGTTGCTATGCAAACTGGAAAATGGAATAACACAAAAGCGGGTTTAAGGGGTCGGGCCAATTTTCACATATCAGCACCCATGTGTTCCTTCCTTCCCATCCAGCCCCCTTGTTTGGCTTGGCTGTCATAGATGTTTTTTTTCTTGATCAGGTATTCCTTTCTTAGTCGTGCCCTGGAATAGTGTTTCAAATTTATAAACCACGACATCAGGAGGGACTACGTTACATCGTGCAAAGCACTCAACATCATTTCGTCGGATAGTGTAATAATAAAGTATGAAAGCGCTCTTCCCCCCTCTTCCCCGCAGCCACTCAACTCTAAGGTTCATACCACGTAGCGCATGAAGCCCCATTATTCGCCTTGGAGACGAGCGGCAAGGGAGAAAGAGACCCGTTCTCTGGATACCGTCTGAAGATGCTGAAGTTGCCGTTTCCAGCGTTAGCAATAGCGACCCAATTCCCGTCTTTGGTGATTGAGAAGTGGCGCGGCGAGCTGCCGCCGGAGGGGCTGAGTTTAATGAAGGTGAGCTTTATGCTTGCGGCGGTGGCGGTTGGGGCGGTGACGTTAAAGATGGCGATGGAGTCCTGGCCATTTTGTGTCTTGTCAAGGCGGTTGGAGACGTAGAGATATTTTCCGTCGGGCTGGAGTTATCCAGTCAGTTCCTAGGTGTGATTATGGGTGAGAGGGGAACAGGGAGGGGGGGGCTCACTGAAAGGGCTATTTCGCCGGCGCTGGGTGGGGGAGAACCACTTGGCACAGGCTGAGTGCCGAAAGTGCTCTCTGTCGTATTGATGACCCCCTTTAATTGGCCGTCGACGTAGTTAATATTGAAGCCGATGACTTGATTCACAAGCTCCCCGACCACGAACAGATGCGTCGCCTTTGCTTTACCGACGGGGTAAAAGACAGCATGTCTAGGACCGAATCCACCGGGGGTCTTGATGCTCGCCAGCTCGTTGACTGTGGAGTCGCTGTTGGCCTTGTACACCCTGAGCTCGTCGGCTCCGAGATCGGGAACGACGACATATTCCCCGGTCGGGTCCATCACAGCCTGATGCGGGTGCGGCGCCTCCTGACGGCCCCCGTTAGGCTTGGTGAGTTTGTACGTAAATCTCTGGCCCTGGGTGAGACCGCCGGTCCCATCTGCTCCAAAGGTATCTACCCCTCCGCCTCCACTAGAACACAGTGTTAGCCCTGCGCTTATATTCATATATATATCTTAGCACGGTCGGATCATACTAGGAAGCAGAAACAACCAATTTCCCTCCTTTGCCAACCGCAATGCTAACTGGGCCAGGCAAGCTGTTTGCGCTCCCCTTCTTGATCAACTTCTTGTTGGAATCAATCTGGTATGCTGTGATGACACCGGGGGCAGACCCTGGCGTCTCGCTAACAGAGTACAGCAAATTCCCGGATATTGTCTGCCATGTAGGCGCCGGGGCACTATCGGGAGTCGACCCAAGTTCCTTCAGGAAGCCCGAAGCGACATCCCCCTCGTTGAAATCATAAGTCTTGATCGTGCCCTGTGCAGAGCCGACAAAGAGTGTCCGCGCGGCGGACGCCGTGGTTGCCATCAGAAGGGTAGTCCTAAACATCGATATGAGCGACATTGTAACGTATAAGGGTAGTAGTAGTCAGCTAGGCCAGGCTGAGGAAAGGAGAGATAGAAAGAACGAGGGAGATGGGGGGCTCAAAAGGGGCAGGGAAACAATAATACAGGAAAGGGTGAAAGGAGTGACGGATACGGAAAGGCAATTGGGAATTTGCGGATGGTATATGTACTCGAGTCGCCCGCTCCCAGAATCCGGTGAGGGAGGAGTATAAGCCTCCCAAGTGGCTATTCTAAGCCCGGCCGATGGGCAAGGTAATTTTAATTTGGATATATGTACCGTAGTACGCCAATTCAAGAGCAGGCAGGCAGGCGGTACTGTAGCTGAGAACAGTTACGACAGTGCTATCAGGGTACTGTGGCCGTGTGTGGTTCAGATTCTCCTAGAAGATGCCATATCTCTCCGTTATTTCACCAAATCCAGTGTGATTGACATGGAGCTCACCAGACGAAAGTGAGAACGGAGGGACAAGGCCTCATCCACGAGAGACAGGTGCCTTGACGTCGACGGCGGGGAACGTCAGAACATGGCAATTTTCACGATACTGCCACCCAAACTTTTCCTTGCTGGACGAGATACAAGTACAGTACGAGTATAGTTTGCCGGTGGGATGGGAGCGGAGGTCAGTCCGCTATCACGTGCATCTGATTTGATTGGGCATAGTCTGACCATAGGCCCAAGGCTTGGCGCCATTTCCGTTTCGGGACTTGTTCACCGAAAATCTCAGGAAAGGATAAATTTACCTTGAGGGTCTCCGGAGGTGTGGAACCTGAAACGGAAGATCTTTCGAGAAAAGGGTTCAAAATACCATCGATTTCAGAGTACATGTGCTAGTACAAGTACGGTACCAGTACATACTCGAGATATATGTTTGATACTCGAGTATCGTGTCATACTTGTACAAGTACCATCGACAGGGGTTCAGTGAGCAAACCCGACCACCTGCCCCGAACATAGGACGCCCTCTACAGTACCGGTACAATGCCAGATACTTGTTCTGGTACTCGGGTATGGACGTGCATGGGTAACCGGACAGTCAGGGATTAGAAAATCTATTCGAACACA
Source organism: Tuber calosporum (assembly GCA_003316355.1). Classification (NCBI taxonomy): domain Eukaryota; kingdom Fungi; phylum Ascomycota; class Pezizomycetes; order Pezizales; family Tuberaceae; genus Tuber; species Tuber calosporum. The sequence goes on along the minus strand of QFET01006884.1, from coordinate 13,448 downwards.
GAGATTTTCTAATCCCTGTCTGTCCGGTCACCCACGTCCATACCAGAGTGCTCGAGTACCGTACAGCACTGCACGAGTACGAGTAAAATTCGTTCAGTCTCACAAGACATCTTTTGCCAAGAGAAAGTGAAAAAGGTATCATACCATATTAACCGGAATTGGCAGTTACATCAGGGGTGGCTCAATATTTGCCAGCAAGTTGCCATGAAGAGTTGGATTTTGACAATGATTTTGCCAAGAGGTGCTGTTCTACCAAAACCTTTTACTGTTTTGGGCGAAAGAATTTCCTCAAGAGGTTTACTCTCACTCATTAATTGAGCCTCATTTCATTTAACTGCTCTAGCAGCACCTTTTTTTACTCTCCCTTCCTGCTTTTGCACAGATATTCATAAATGTATTGTGGGAGTCTGAGGGCATAAACAGGGTCTCATGTTCGGGCAAGTGGTTCAAGTTTGCCCACTGAGCCCCTGTCGATGATATGCGATGGTATACGGTACTCGAGTATCAAACATATGCCCCTGCAATCGATGGTATTTCAAACCTTTTGTCAGATATTTCACGACCCACAATGAGAGAAAAAGATTCCTTTCCACCCCACCCAATGAGAAACAGCTGTTGATACTGAAATCTCGGATACACCCTCAATATGTAAGGAAATTACTTAACCGGAGAACATCCGATCTGAAAAAAATGCCCTACTTCAAACTGGTAAGACTCCTCGACAACCCCCAATTCCAGGTGCCCTCCACGTTTTTCGATAGGCAATATCACATATAGTACAGTAGTAGTTAAGCTGGAGGTTCGGAAGCTCGAAGGGCATTTTAAAAGCATTGGCTCGAGCAGGCTTCGGGATCCAAAGGTAGGTTACGCCCGGCTTTGCCAATAAGGTTTTGCTAACGAAATTTTAACCGCATCAGGACAGCAATTAACATGTATTACTAAGCAAACCAGTTGCCATTTGTGCTCCAGATCTTGCCCCTGTGCTAGGCATGGAGTCAGTGAAGTCTCAGCCGGTTCGTGTCATGGGTGCATGCATTATCACCCCGATTGGTTTCTGCATACTGTAACCACTGTATACTCGTAAAGACGGTTTGTGTAGGAGGTTCTTGGCTGCACTATCCATTTTATGTGGTTGTCTAAGATAGACCCTGTAATCAAGCTGTGGACAGGCAGAGCCAAGTCAGAGAGAAGAAAGAAGCATTACTTGTCACGATTACCTAGAAGAGTGCTATACAAGAAGCACTATCATAGCTTTAGCAGTAAGCCTACGCCGTTTACAAAGACTTTGCAAACATGACCTGTTGTAACTACCCTGTGAATCAGCTGCTGTAGCCTACCGAACCCCTGCCCGTCCAGGTATGATATGATACCGTGAAATCTCTTAAATATCCATAATCTCCCTCAGCCCTATACTTGTAACCTCCGCATTCAGAAGCAAGAGTCCCTAAGAATATGATATTAGTGTTTGCCTGGCACGGTATAATATCAGCCCTCGGGAGTCGGGACTTGTTGGATCCCATCAATTGGTACCTGCGATTCTGCCAACTTATCAAACTAAACTTATCCTGCTTTCAGGGTTGACGGAGAGAGTGGATCTCAAGAGGTCTTGCGGTACTTGCCAATTCATAAAGTACAGTATCTCGACACCTTGGCACTGGCCCTGGCTACCCTGCACCGAGGTGTCGGTGTCCCGATACTCGTACTTATAATTGAAAGCAACTTTGGCGGTGTCCAATAGCGGTTGGTTGTCTTCACAAACGCTGTTCAATGACGGGCGCCTCAACCAATCGGCAAGTGCCAGTAGTGTATTACTAAATTAGGGATATTCGTTGTCGTGGTAGGAATGGGGGAGTAGAACGCGGCAGAATAACCTGGCCCGTGCAGTACCCTCCTCGCTACACATCGGGGAAAGGTTGCGCCTCCCCGCCAGACCCTTAGATCATCCCCCACCGGCCTCAGAACGACAGCCATGTCGCGCCCTACAGTCCGTAGGCATAAAAAGGTGTTGTGATGGGGGTATTTCGTCCTCCAACACAGTTTGAATTGCTTCACTAACTATTACCCAAACAACCATGACCTCCAAAAAGGCTCCTGCGTTCAATGACTGGCCGAACGATATTGGCGTAAGCTACCGTAGCTATCGCATTCTGAATGTCTCGACACCATGTGGCTGACAAACCGTAGTTCACAGCCCATGAAGAGCAATCAGACCCCATAGACCTGGAAGTTACTGGGACAATCCCGGCCTACGTCTCGTAAGTGACCGCCTCCCCACTCACCCCGCAGTACCCCCTCTCCTAACACCCCCAGTGGGACACTCTACCGCGCTTCCACAGCCGGAAACTTTATCCCTCTCTCAGAGACAACTACCCTACCCCTCTCCCACTGGTTCGACGGCCTCGCAACTGTCCACCGCTTCGCCATCTCTCCTCCCTCCGAGGGGGCAGCAGCAAAAATAACACACACCTCGCGCCTGACCTCCTCCGGAGTCCTCACCCGCGTCCGGCGCACGGGTAGCCTCTCCGGCTTCACCTTCGGACAGAAACACGACCCATGTGAGTCTCTCTACGCAAAGTTCAAGTCCTGTTTCTTTAGCACCAATAGCGTGCTCGCAACGGCGGATAAGGACGATGAGGAGGAGATCAGAAGTTGTATAAATGTGGGTGTTACCATATCAACCGACTTTCCCAGCACCGGCATGGGAGAGGGAACAGTAGTAGTGAAGACCGATGCAGCAGTAATGCAACTTCTCAACGGAAGCAATTTAAAACCAGAGGGGTACCTACAACAGAAATCCCTACACCCCGACCTCCGCGGCCCACTAAGCGCCGCACACGCCCGCACCGACCCACTCACGGGTGACCTATACAACTACAATCTAGACATGCGCCCCGGAACTTCCGGATACCGTGTCTTCCGCACCCGCAGTGACACCGGCGCAACCGAGGTCTTAGCAATAATCAAAGACGCGCCCCCAGCATACGTTCATTCATTCTGGATGTCGGAAAATTACCTCGTCCTCTGTATTTGGAACTCGCGCTTCGCATGGGGTGGCGTGAAGTGCCTCTGGGAGAAGAACCTTGTCGACGCGATCGCCGATTGGGATCCGCGCGCGAAGTCCTTCTTCTACGTTATCGATAGGAAGGGCGGGAATGGTGTTGTTGCAAAGTTCGTTGATAACGTTCCGTTCTTTGTATTTCACACTATCGGTTCCTGGGAGGTGGAGGAGGAGGGGGGGAACAGAGATCTGGTACTTGAAGCGCTGAGTTATGATAACCTGGACGTTATAAAGAGATTCTACTACGAAAACATCCTTGGGAGTGAAGTCGAGAACGGGAAGGCTTGGTTAGGGCACGGGAGGACAAAACTCACCCGCTGGAGGCTAGCGAATATACTCAAGACGAACGGTAATGTAATCCCAGCCGTTCGAGAATCCTCGGTAGCCGGTGAATGGGGAATGGAATTACCAACTGTCAATCCCCTCTTCGTAGCCAAGAGAAATCGGTACCTCCCCCTCCCCTCCCCGGGCTCTCTCCGCGCTACACTACTAACGAGACAGCTACATCTACGGAATAACCTCAACCACCGCCTCAAACTTCATGGACGGCATCCTAAAATACGACACAACAACAAACTCGGCAACCCACTGGCAAGTCCACGCCCACACCCCGGGCGAGGCTGTCTTTGTCCCTGATCCTTTGGGCACAGCCGAAGACGACGGGGCCCTCCTCAGCGTCGTGCTGGACGGGGTCTCCGGGAGGACGTATTTGTTGATATTGGACGCCAGGGATATGACTGAGGTTGCTAGGGCTGAGACAAAGATTGTGGTTGGCTTCGGATTTCATGGGAAATGGGATCAGGAGGGGGTTTTGGGTATTGAGTATTGAGCTGCGCGAGGAGGGACGAGTGATGGGGAGTGAGTAAGAAGGGCTTATGGTTTGCGCTTGCGATATTATAAGGAACTGATGGTATGATTGGATTACGGTACTGAACTTGTACGGCTGAGACCGGTCTCGTATCGCTACACTGGATCACGGGACAATGCCCCGATGGGTGGATATTTATCTGTCTGTAAACTAAATACGAGCAAGAGGTGCGGGAGAGGGTCTCGCAGCGTAGCTTATCAGCTTATCTTGAATTCCAAATTTACAGAGAGAGTACACCCCCCAAGGGGCATGGAAAAGAAGGAAAGGAAAGCAACAGCACGGCTAGAGAACAGAGTGGGGAAAAAACTGGGCGCAAATATCGTATTTGCATCAGTGACTCTCCTCCGTATCCGGTAACTAGCCTGACTTCACCCCACTAAATTGCATTTCACGGTACCGTATGGCCTTTTCACATTCATGTCTTTATTCTCGTCAAAATCACCAACCCTCATATTACTATCTACCACAGATTTTCGCATATAGACCTGGTATCGCTACATTCGGCGGGTATGGTATAACAGGACGTTTAAAAAAACGGGCTGAATCTGTTCTCCTGATTTCACTTCATACAGTAGGTGTCGGTTTCTGGCCGGCCCAGTAATATCTGTTCAACAATACGTATCGCGCATAATTAGTAATTATGTTTAAAAAAAAGAAAGAGAGAGAGGGAGGGACGATAAACAGCTCTTTAAGTGGATGGAGAATTACTGTCTAAAGTATGCGTGGATCCTCGGGTTCGTCATTTCGTTGCGCAGGTTACCGTAGAATGCTTGTACTTCGATTGGTTTCCACTAGGGGATATTAGTGGAATACGAGAGTGGATGCGGTAAACTTACTCGGAGATATCTCGTCAAAAGTGCCGTTGTGAAACCATCCTATTTTTCGTTTTCAATCAGCCTTCTGTGTCTCTTACGGGTGTGGTGTGTGTGTCGGGGGACAGGTTCTCACCATGCCCTCCAAGAGGTTTAAAAGGTTGTATTTGCCAACTTCCTTCTCCCTAGGATCCGCTGACCAAGGGCCGATTGGTACCCTGTCCGCAAAAATGGTTAGAGGAGTTTGATTCCTTCCTTCCTTCGGATGCCCTGCCCCCTCATGAACCACTAATACACACCTCATGCTTCTTTCCCGCAGATCTTTGAATCCGGCGGCACCTAGCCATCCGTACACCTCACCGGTGATGTCAAATCTCCGGTCGGACTCCCGGCCGCCCTCGATGGCGTATTCGGCCCATCTGTATAGGTAGGAGTCCGTTTTTAGGGTTCCGTCATCGGAATCATATGGGAGCTTACTCTCAACAACTTCGACCCAGCCGCCTGGCGCTAGATGCCTTCAATTATGTGTCAGTTTGAAACTAACGGGAATCGATAGGGCAATACGAATTCTTACTCGTAGCACCGTGCGAGCAGTGCAGGCCAGTCATGAATGGCACCAAAAAGGCAGCGGATGTGGATGAAATCAAAAGAGTTCTTGGGATAAGTCCAATCGCTTTCCGCATCGTCAATTTCAAAGTGGACGTTCGGGGTAACCCTATGGATGAACATAAATCATTAACCCATGCAATTGTCCCTCAATGCGCTACCGGCGCCGGTTTGCCAAACATTCAAACAAGGTATCGTGCTGTTGGAAGGTTGACATACCATTCGGGCTGTATTGCTGAAAGGTCTACCCAATCTATTAGTGTTTGTTTGGTCACACAATCTTAGATGGTGGAGTGCCGCCTCACCGGTCCCGATAACCTAAACCAACACCAGAGGCTGCTTAGCGGCGTCCCCTATATGATCAATAGAAAAGGGTCAAGCCACCACCGCATCTGGGAACTTTTCGGCCATGTCCACTACCCAACTGATAGTTGCGGTGTTATAAGTCAGCTATCGAACTCGATTGTACGAGTACGAGTACAAGAAGTTCTAATGGGAGATCTTGACGCACATCCCTGTTCCAGTCCCGACGTCAAGAATTCGCTGTTTCATCAAAGGTTTAGCATTTACAATGGATTATAAGAATAGGAATCACCTTTGGTCGCTCTATCGGCGCTATGTAAAGATCTCCGCCCAGAAGGAGGAGATAAATGTGATGACTGTTTGATGGTCAACCTCCTCCCAAACACTCAGTGGCGGGGCACATACAAGATATCCAGCTGGTTGTTTTGATTCTATGTATTGTTAGTTAAACCCTCTTGCAGTCGAACCGGAGCGAACCTCATCATTCGGCGCGTAATATATCCCTGTTGTAGTTAGTTTGAACCCGGCAGAAAACCAGGTGAAAGAGCGGGTTCGTGCCTTCTCTAAACGCATGGTATCGCCTCCCATTTTCATATGTGTAATCGAGTATCGATGACGAAAGGGAAAAAGTCTCTTCCTCAGCCGCAAGATAGCTGCCAGGTTCAGTCAATACAGGGTTGTGTGTGGATAGGCATTACAGGAATGGGGATACTGACCTTTCGGCGCGGGACTGAGGGGATACCACCCCAGAGATACCGGAATCAGCTCCCTCGCCCTGCTGCACATTTTTTCCCATCAGTTCCTGTTCTGAACACGGGCCCACAGTTGGACCAGAATAAGCTTTAGCATCGGCTGCCTGCCTTACCATGGCTCTTCCCCTCCGTTGTCCGATTGCGGGTGCGATAAATGGCCAGAGACCCCGCAAAATACAAACGTTGTGCCAGTAGCACAGGCACAGTGAGGGGGAGAAAGAACTTTCGGGAAGACCGATCCTTTCACCAAGAGCTGTTTGTCCCTCGCTTCTCCCAAAAGGTAATCACAACCCCACAATCTGGGTAAGTGGCCAAGAGAGTGTCGTAGGCTTTAGGTGAGTGGTCGGGGTGGGCGCCGTTCAAGAGGAAAACGGAAGAGAGAGCAGCGGGGTAAAAAGGAAAATAGAAAGAAAGAAAGAGGGAAAGGCAGGGGCAGAGTTACCGAGGCCAATGAACCTCTGAACGGATTGTGACTTTCCGGTCTCTTGAAGGGCGTGGGGTAAACCGGGGATTTAAATGAGAGCAGGATCTCTCTTGTCCGGCACTAGAATCATAGTGGAATGTCCCTGGCCACAAACCACCTACCCGTGGCAGGCAAGAGGCACTCGTCCACAGGGATTCACGAACTACCGGTATGGCAATGAGTCTGCGTGACGATGTTGGGGGACTTTGTCTGCGGTGCGCACTGCTATACTCGAGCACTCGAGTATCAGCACCGGTAGTTCCCTGCGACCTCGGGTGGAGGGGTTCAGTTCGCCTGATATCTCAGCGGAGCCTATTACTAGACGAGGTTATGAACGCCCTCTAGCACCTTTGTTCGGTATAAGGTTTGCCGAGTTTTTCTCAACCCCGTTCTAAAGGCGTGCCCCTGTCAAACAAAGTCCAGGGGAAGTTATCAAGTAGGAATTCCGTGCCCGGACAGACAAAGGCGTAGACTAACATTGACCCTGTGGGTCTGGTTTCGTCAAAGGTGGTGAGAAGCGAAAGGAGTGGACCAGGGTTTGGGTGACCGACACTGGTTATTTTGGATAGGTTGTGGAACGATGGTATCATGCATCAAGTTCTCCATTGATATCTCCATGATTCCCCTTTTCCCTTGGAAAAAGTACTGATACGGTACCGTAGCCAACTGCCGCTGCGACATGATACTCGAGTACGAGTAATGATACAGAGACATAAGTAACGGGATGATTCGCCATCTCAACCATTGTTTCGGCCGGACCTCTAAACTAATTCGAACCCATCGAGAGAGCTAGCACACGTACTACACGTCGGTATATTGCCAGATTCCGGAAACCGTGCCACTCGAGTACACCATGGGCGGCAGATTTCCTGGAATCACAAGAGGAACAAATGTCAAACCAGGCGGGAACAGGTCCAATCAGGGTGGCCAACAAAGCCAGTGATTGGTATTTTTGAAAAATTCCACAATCGGCTTATTGCTGAGCCAGCCATGAAGTGAATAAACAGAGCATCCCAGCAACCATCATAACCCAGCCCACCGGACGGATAAGTCGAGCTGGTCTCTCCCAACGTCTTATAGAGTACCGGTATTGGGTCATCTGATGCCGACAATCTACCCCAACCAAACCGCGATGCCACAGCGTGGGCCGTAGCGGATTCTGCCCTCTTTTAACTCCTGCGACGTTACCCAAGTGCTAGTAAATCAATCACCCTCAAGACACAATCATTCCCACTTGTGGATCCATCGTTCCCTAACGCTCCCGTGCAAGCATGCTAGCCCTCTCTCAGTTGAACAGCGCTGCAGGGTTGCCGCCGAGGTTCGGAATTCCAGAGAATTGCACCCTGCGCTTCTGTGGGCTTCAGTCCTTAGCTCCAGCTTGGCCGGGATGATCTTCCCGGATTGGCGGGAGAAACGTCATTTAAATCATGGACTATGCGAGTCGCACAGTTCGCAGTACAAGTACTCTAATCGTACACATGCAGAATACCGGTAGAGCCATGTGCCAAAGGATAACTCAATTTTGTGGGGCAGAATACTCGTGAGTGGGGGGCAGCTCTCCTTGATATACTGTAATACCTGAGCCGCTGGTTAGAAATTACTCCCAAGCGCCCGGACGTACTGGCGCCTGCGTTAGGTAACCGGCAGTCAAGATATATTAGGGAGGCGATACTCATGGATCAGTACAGGTATCTCTATGTGGGTGGATCTAAAATTTTGGGAGACCAGAAATTCTATCGGTCCACCGATATACCGTAAAAACTCTAGTTATCCACTATCTCCGCGAAACCTCTAATCATCAAAGCCCCAGAATCAGCCGCGATAGGTCTAGTCTAACAGGTTAGTATAATTGCGAATACCAGATAATGAGATCCAACACGGTCAGCAGACTCAGGCTTTACCGTATGAGGAAACGCTAATCCCTCTTAAGGGATTTGTTTCTGAAAACGGAGATTGGGGGGCTGGCGGAGACAGTGGATAGCTCGAGTTTATATGGTAGTGCTGGCCCTGTTGCCAGCATAGAGATGGATGGCATTGGATGCAAAGCACGGTGTTATTCTTGAGTGCCGGAGGGACATCGGCACTTGATGTGATGTGTCTTTGTAATACCGGTGGTGAATCTCGCTAGTTCCTCAGCGAGCCCCGAGTGATCGTGACACATACGGTACTCATGTACTCGAGTACCGGTAGGTAGGTGATTTTTTTTTTTTTTTTTTTTCAACCTACAGAACAAATTTTCGGTAGGCCCGACTTGATGCCAGTCGTGCCCCTCCGCCAAAGTGCTCGTAAGCGACGTCGCCCCGGCATTCTCACCGGGCCCTTTACATGATTCCTTATATGGAAGTATGATACGGTAATATCTAAAATCGAACCCGTTATCGACCATTGAGCAGTGCAGGGGTGTCACCTGGTCCCTCGAAAACTCCCCCCATATCAACAGTGACCACTTCAGCAAAGGCCAATTGATCCTTACCAACCAAGTAGGACAAAACTATCGCTGATGGACCAGAAAGTGTACAAGGTCCCCATTCACTAGCAATCACTCGTGAGCCCAGCGCCTGGCACACCAGGGAACAGGAAAGAAAAAAAAAAAACCTGAGAGGGCGGTGCCAAACCTGACGGGAACCCGACCCGGCTACTATTCCATCGCAAGGCTAGGATTTAAATTCCTGATATTTGTCTACCCGGTCATCCAGAGCCCAGGATCCAGGACCCGAGAGGGCGGTCGAGGGAGCCACTCACACGTAGGCCATAAAAATCAGTCATTCCTGTAGCAAACTGGTGTGGGAGTACTTTCCTGGGTAGTAAGCAAGGATTCCTGGAACCAGGGACTTAATAAATAAATAAATAAATAAACATTTGGAAAAGGTAGGGAGGGAGGTGGAAACAGATGGGCCCTTTATGGTGGTTGGGCCCTTTATGGCCTGGAACTCCCGAGGATTGATAGGGGTTGCCGGATTGCGTACGGTACGTAGGACCCGTCCTTGGGCGTGTCCACCGTTGAGATTCTAACAAACCTGATGTTTCATCTTTGTCAGGGAACCAGCGGTGCGGAGGGGTGCCAGCCCGACGGCCACGGGCCCAGTTTGGCAATATGCAGGGTGGCAGCTACTTGTGCATAGAACTGGATATGTGTGTAAGACTACCCACAAACGAATTTCCGTCCCTTTTTCTAGGGTCAACTTCTCGGAGTTGGCTTCCGTGAACAAAATGATGGTGGCTTTTCACCAGCCCAGACTATAATGCTAGAAACGTAGGGCCATAGGGATGAATTCCGGTGTCAATCAAACACAATGATATATCTCAGGGGCTAGCCGCTTTCGTAGGCCGAATTCGGGCCTTTATCCAAATAGTTACATATTGGGTCGCTTTATAACCAATAATTTTACACCAACTTGCTAAGATACATCTACCTCACAACACTCCACCAGGCAATTCCCCCAACAGCGCCTCCGAGAATTGCGACTGGCGGCGGCACATTCCACCATTGGGCACTCGAATAAGTTACAGCTGCTATGACGACCCACCAGGGCTCTAATCCAAGGCTTCCGCTTCCTTCTTGACCACCTTGCAAATATCCAATCTCCCAAAGCCTATACACAGCGGTGAAGACAAGGCCCACAGCTGTAGCGTTCACACCACGGAGCAACGAGACGACGACCGGTTTACTTCGTAGGACTCGCCAAATCGACTGGACACCGATGCAGAGGGTAATTCCAGGGAAGAAGATTCCTAGATATCCTAAGAAGGCGCCAAGAACAGAGGACGAATGGCGATTGAGTGCAAGGGCCCCGAGGTACACCGCAACTAAATAACAGTTAATCAGATCTGGGTAGGGAAGGGAGGAAGGAGTGGAAGTACAATTGAAGTTTGGTCCAGGGAAAGCTTGGATGATAGCAAGACCAAGAAGGAAGTCACGGGATGAAACCCACCCCGGTTCAACGACGTACTCACGAAGAAGGGGAATAACGACCGGCCCTCCACCAAATATAATAGTTCCGGCAAGATACATGTTGGCGAACAGGTCGAACTCCAAAGGAGAGATACCGAATCCACGGACAACCATGAAAGCAATGAAGGAAGCTGAATTCCGTAAGCACCACCCGCCGACATCTCCACGGGGATAATTACCGAAAAATCCGATAATAACCAAAATCCCGACCTTTACCGGAATAGCATGGGAAACAGTGTCAACCCCCTGGGGTCGCGGAGTCGCCTCCGCCTCGAGTGTAATCTCTCCCTCGGAGTCTCCCGTTCCCGGAGCTGCCGCTGCCCCACCTGCCTCAACCCGGCCGGCTGCCCGCCTCTGCAGACCTCCGTCCCGAGGAAGGATCCTGGTTTCTAGCGGGACAGTACAGGGTGCAGTGGGCTCCTCAGCATCCCTTTGCTCGTTCCTGCTTTTCCGGCTGAACCGGGCCCTCATACGGCCAAACTTGGCACGTCCCCAAAGGTCCCAGAAGATGGTGATTATACCTCCGATAGCCACCAATAGTGGAAAGTACCATAGCGCGCTGTACGGAAGCCCAGCACACGCTCCTAGTATGACAAGCATACGGGAAAGAGGATCTGTGATAGACTTCTCTGCGAGCTAAAGCCATTAGTTAGCCAAGCTAATTAGAGGCGGAACCGAGAGTGTTGCCTGGACGGCTGCCACGGCGATAATACCAACTGTGCTGGCATTGAGACCAGATAGTAAGGCATAAACCGGGTCAGGAAGGACCTCGCCTATTTTCTCAACCCCGAGCGCCAGAGCAAACATCCCAATTGCACCCGGAAGACTAAAACTCATTAGACGAGCTACAGAACCAGAATATAGTCAAACAAACCTCCAAAGAAAGAATGCAAGGAGAGCCGGGATAAACCCAGCGTGTATCAAAGCGATACAAAACAATAATTTTGTGCTGCTTGGACCCGGAAGTGCCTGGCAGACGGCAAACAGCTCTTGATACTACTCCAATCAGCACAGTGACTATCACGCCACCTGGGGACCGGAGCTCACAGTTTGATCATCAATCCAAGGAATCCTGCCGTCCTCAGCATCGACAAACCTCTTACACAAAATCTGAAAATGCACCGGCGGGCCACCGAAAGAAGTGAACCCCAAATCCCAATAATTCGCCACAATCTCCCATAGCCGAAGACCCAGGTTCCCCTTCACGGCCTGGTAGGCATCGGGCCGGTTGTCCCGCAGAGACCTAAATATTGCTGACAAAGGCATGTTGGGAAGTTTGGTACGCTTGGGTGAAGAACAGGAGGGCAACCATCAATTGATGTAAATTAAGGGTTAACTTAGACTTGAGTTGGTGAGGCTTGGGCCAATTGAAGTCGGGGGTGAGATCACGCAACGCCCAGAGCCGCAGGCGTCTTGGCACAGTTCTGAGAAAATTTGTGATGGTGCCATCCTGGGTAAGGGCAGTGATTCGCAGTGATTTATCGAGAGCTACCGTACCGTAAATACGATACTAACTTACTCGATGACCTTGCAGAACCTAGGGGTTGATTTTTTACCGATAGCATATTATGGTAAATCTTTGGGAAGCTACGGTAATTTGTAGTACAGTCGCACGTCGCTATCCCGGATGGCCAAATTTCACGGATTTCATCCGGAACAACGGGGTATCATGAATAATACAGAAATTTCAAAGAATTTTTATTACCATTCTCTTGAGAAGGCTTATTTCAATAAATTTTGATAGGCAGAATTAACCCCATTTGTCTTCCACTTTGTAGGCACACAGGTAGCATGCTCTTCGCCCTCCTCTTCCTCATCAGTTGTACCAATATAGGCAATTGGTGCCTCCACTCCCGCCATGACGATGGGAATTTTTCCTTTTCCTCCTTGTCCGGGCTCTGGACCAACCATACTGCGCAACTGAGGTTGCTGAAAAGCTGGAACGGCACGAAAGAACTGGTGAATTGTAGTTTGCTGGGTTAGACAAGCATTCCGGTGTAACATGAGTACATGATCCGGTACCTCTATTACCACTCTCGTTAGCCTTTCCTTTGTCAGATTACATTCATTTGATTTGATTTCTTTTGTATTTGATTTCCCTACCGGAATCTCTAGATTCCGGCGCTCTTATTATTGTATGCTTTGCAGGATCGGCAGGATTGTGCCCCAGGAGTTCCAAGGGAAGGAACAGGTCATGTATACCGGCGGTAGGATAGAGGCAGTATTGTGGGAAAGCCCCAGGCTTTCCAGGACTCCGGCAGGGCCACAGGATTCCGGTAGCTGTATACTCACCGGTAATGATAGTGGCTGCGGGTTTCCAGAGCCTCAGCTCTTGCAGTAAAGATTTCATGTATTTAAGAGTAGTCTCCTGGCTAGCAGGAGACATCAGACTTCAGACAGATACCTAGACAGTGAATACACTTGGTTGAACGGCGATCCTATTGTTCCCCTTCGCTCTATAAACTATTCTAGTATACTCCACTTGTCTTCGCCTCCCACCAGGTCTCCCTTAGATACCAAAGCGATAGCAGGCTACCGCTTAGGCTCTATTGTATAACCGTTCACACAGGCTAACGCCTGTTACATTTTTTTCGCCTCAGCAGGTGATATCTGGTTCTCAGGATTGAGAACAGT
>QFET01006883.1:0-17621 GCA_003316355.1 Tuber calosporum | reverse complement strand
TTTCACTCCTAGCCCGTGCGACTGCTCCTTAGCGATACGTTTCTCGAATCACCTTTGAGTCGGTGATATAAACGGATGGTCGTAATAAGAATAAAGTATAGATTGAACTAATAGTAAAAGTATAACATAGGAAGTAACTTAGGTGGTTGCGTGAAGAGCTAGCTATCTGTGTCCGTGACCCTCCTTATATAGGCGCTCTTCCCACAACCCTAACCCTAGTGACTTTACTATGAGTAACCTCTTTACTATGACTGCCGTGTGAGTCATAGTATAACAAACGTCCTATGACTCACAATTTGAGTCATAGTATACAATCCCCATAGTATCCAATTTCCATAAAAGATCATGTGCGCTAATCGCGTCACATGCGTGAAACCCCTGACTCATACTTGTAGTCAGGTGCGAAAGTCATAACATCATATGACCTCACAATCGTGAGTCATGAAACAATAAATCAAATCAAATCAAACATCATAATCATAAATGATCTCACAAATCGTGAGTCATGTGAAACATTCCGTATTGCTAAGTCACGATTTGTGACAAATAGTAGTAATAATCTGAATAGATATGCACTAGAGTGCATATTTTCAAGACAGACAATTTCTATACTGATCAACTGATATTCCGTTAGATGTTTGCAAATAGGTGATATCAAATAAAATATAGTTGATTATGCAAATAAATCGAAGGCTATCTCCTGGTGGAGTTGTTGATACTTCCAGAAGCATTGATAGTTGCCGGGATTATTAGACTATGCAGAGTACACATGTTTAAAGTTAAACTATGCTTGCACATTTGAACAAAACTTGTGAAGTTAATTGAAGTATCATACTTCAAATATATAGAAAGTGAAGGGACTAAGAAAAGTGAACAAATAGTTACCAATGCTACATAGTTAAGTGATTATCAAGGAATAGGGAAGAGACTTGAACAATATAAGGAGTTTATAAGCTACTTGAGAACATTATCTTTCTTTATCCTGTTACACATATGGGATATGGTACCAGACCATCGAGTCTAAAGATCAACCAGGATATAGCGCTGGGAGGTGACTACAACTCACACTGGCAGGAAGTAGTGTCAAATTCAAACTACACAGCCTCAGTGAAAGATGATAGAGTAATATATCTAAGTGAATCTATTGCATGTTCTATATTCTTGACAGTCCGACTGTATCTGCATATGAGTGCACATATGCAGGAAACACAGTCATCTAGACTAACTACCTGATATTCTATAAGATGTTTGCAATTGGACTGTATCAAAACTGAACTTAGTTCATTTGGCTACTGGATCGAAGGCAATCTAATAGTAGAGTTCTTGACAATCTCCGAGTAGTAGATAGACTTAGGGGGGGGGGGTTCCTTTAGTGGGGCCATACATCTTCAAGGTCAAATTGTGTTCAGACTTTTTAGACCATGGCCCAAGTCCCTAAAGGTACCACAAATATTTAGCCAATATAAGTACTGTGAAAAGTGTATAAATAGTCAGCTTTCACCTGTAGTTAAGGGACATCCTCTGTTTCGATTACATGCCTGCCAATTGATATCTCAATACCACAAGAGATCATGATCAACTCCTCTATATAGGTTACCACCCCCTCTGACTAGGTTATGGGGTGGGGACTTGTCTATATCTATCTCTCCTTGCCCAACCCATCAGGGTCATCCCCTTTAAGTCCATCCTCTTCTTCTTTCCATCCTTGTAGATAGTCTCCTCTCCTTTCCCCACTCTTGTTTCGGCTCGCTTAGCTTGTTTGCTCTCTCTCGCTCAATATTTCTATGGGCAGCAACACCCTACCTTCATATAGCTGCATGACATACTTGCAGTAGGAGGGAACTTCCTATAGGCCATAGTCGCTTTACTTTCCAATGATCAATTCCTCCACTCTCTGCTCTTGGAGAACTGTTCAGATGGGTACGAACACGGTTCCGCCCCTGATAATGGGGTCTACCCCTCCCCCTCCCCTCCTCATCTCTTCTCGCCACATGGATGATCGGCTAGCACTGTACTGCCTCCCCTCTCCAAAGCTGGCATCTTACTGCCTCACTATGGTTGGTAGCCTACTGCCCCGTTCCTCTCCAGCTAATACCTTATTACCTCCCCTTTTCTAGACTCTTGCTCACACTCAAATCCGCCTTTAGTTACACCTGGTCCTAGTATAGTACTGCCTCTTGGACTTATGTCAATGCCATCTGTTACCTCAGAATCCCAGGTCCATCATCAACCTGCCAGCGTCTTTATGGGTGTAAGGTAGTGGCTAATTTTCTCCTTATTTGTAGTAGTTTGCATCAAGAGTTTTCATTATGCTTTCCTGCTTTTCCACTTCCTACTATCAACCTATTAACTCCTTAGCCAGCTGGGTGTTTGTTTGCTTGTAGGCGAGATGTGCAGTAAGGCCCAGACCAGAGACTCTTGGGAAAACGGGTTTTGATTCCAGGAGATACAGAGGATATTTGTTTGGAATTAAGGTTTTGTTTTTGCTATAGCCTGTGCTCTATGCATGTTCTTATACCTTAACAACAAATATATAAGATAATCAAAAAAAAAACAATCAAAATCTGTAGTTAAGGGATCATCAAACAACGGAGAATGGACCTTAACAATATATTCAGTTATTAGTTATTCAGTTAATATAGATTTGTATTGTATTAGTAATTACCTGTTCCTACCTGTTTGGATTCTATTACCTGTTTTATTAGCTCTATCCTGTCACTTTTAACCCTTGCTTTTCAGACTATGGTTACCTTGTTATACTACCTCTGTTAGCATATTTGTTGGAGAGGATGTTTGTGCTTTTGTTAAGTTTTCCTAACTACAATATTTTGTATTTAAAAAGCCTGTAATCCCTTAAGGATTCGGACTCTCAAGCCTCACAGGACTATTATCTTTAAAACTACAAGTTCAAAAGTGTGTATTTTAGTTCCATACCTTTTACCTTCTCTATTGAACAGCTATGTATTGACACTTCTCCCCCTGTCCTAATACTATTGACAGAGCCCTTTAGAGATTCTGGTGATACTTAGAAAATGGTTAAACCTTTAGTACTCCTTCTAAATATTTGTAGGCATAGTAGGCAGCCTGAGTACTTGATCCCACTCAAAGTCAAAGTTGTTTCTTATCACATATCCAATTTTCTACTCTCACTTCAGTTGTTTAACAAATTGGCCCTTATACTTAAAATATAATTTTCATATTCAGGATCAAGAATTCAAACTATCTTATATTATAACTTACATGTGTCACTTTGCTTTTAGCCTCCTCTTCAGTAATTGACCTTCTTAACATTCTTTAATAGACTTCTTTTAATCTTTTAACCACAGTTGTCCTAACATTTTTCTTGAATCTGTTTGATACGCTTTCCCCATTTCTAACATTCTTGTGAAATTCCTATTCAAATACTATTTCTCATGTATATTATTTATCAACTAGTTAGTATCAAATATATCTCTTTAAATTATTATAGTCTGCCTTTTATATAATCACAGTACTGACAAATGTTTGGCACTTGCTTCTTCAGAAGAAAAGAACTTTAGTTTGTAGCATTACTGGAATTGGTACCTGTAATAAGGGCCTGTGTGAGAGATCTCTTATTATTGGTGATAGGAAAGAAGTTGTATTGATAGAGCACTAAGGTCAAAAAAGTATGTTATAATTAAATTTCATCCTTGTTGTTTAAAAGCAAATCACATAAAAGCAATATTTGGTACTAAATTTCTAGTTACAGTACTGATAGGGTACTGGAAAATTAAACAAAATTCTCACATGTTAGGCACATAAGATCTTCTAAGAGGACTCAGAGAATGCTAAATCTCAAGTCCGAATCTCTATAGCTTAATCATACCCCCCCCGCCCGTTGTTCGCCCTGCGTGTCAACACCGATGGCTTGTGAAATTACTAGCTACTTCAGAAAATTGAGTTATTGGAGCACCTGTTGTAACATTGTCTACATCATCGCTATCCTACCAACTGGATGCTTCTGCAGAGTATATAGGAGGGCCTCACTCGCTATTCATGCCAGGTGGAGTGAAGCAGTTCTGTTATGAACTGCAAAGTAACGGCCTGTAGAAATTGAGCAAGCCTAGTTAGTCCAACAAGCTATGGGAGTGATTAAGGAAGTAGGCGACTCTGGTAATTAATGAGAGTATGCTGATGCCCCTACATGATGCCTTCATGGTCGAACTACTTATTGGAACAAGTTGATAAGGAGAGGCAGTACAAACGAGAAGCTATTGGACTCATTATGGATACAAGTTATCCTGAAAGCCACCTGCAGAGTTGGATAAGACAGCACAAAGCAAATATAGGCAACAACTAAGCTGACTCCTTTGTATTTTAAGAAATTATTGGCAAGTTCCAAACTGAACAGTTTGGTTTAAACAGCAGAGGAAGCTCTGACATCCCCTACTGAGCAGGGTAGCACACCCCCCAAGAAATAGGAGCTCAGACAGTCCCATAAGCTGTGTGGGGAAGAGAATTTTCAAGGTCAAAGGACCTTCACACTTTGATAGGGATAGAGAAAATCAGGAGGAATACTGAATCAGTATAATAGATATATGTAGTCCGTGAATACTCAGACATGAGATATATATATCAAAGTAACTTGAGAGCTTTACCTATTATCAAGGAAAGGAGAAGATATCTTATCATTAACATATGTTTTACTCAAAATCTTTACTACTTTACCTACAAACTTTCCTAAACAATATCTTTCTACAAAGAAAGATTTTATGCCTAGTTCGCTTCACTGGGCCATAGAATCGACTTACCTTAATATTACTTTTAGGGTATGATACTATAATAATAGCCTGTATATTCTAATAGGGTAAATACAGGTTTGTTTTAAGTTATTAATTTTATATTAATTATATTGAAAACTTATATATCTAATAATAATATTGTACTTGTGCAAAGGATGTAGCTGGCAGCAACGACCCCCGAATGTTGGCTGGCTCACAACTGCTGATACTTTAAATTGTGCCTCTCAGCTCAACATGACTTCTCCGCTCAACATGGCCTGTACCTTGATACTAATTTATAGCTGAATATTATAGCTCAATATTATAAAATATTGTAACTAATTCCTGTAGTCCTATCCAGGCACTGTGACTCAATAATATTGTAGCTTAACACAATATAGCTAGTTTATCAATACTAAAATTTTAACTTATATTTATTTTCCCTACATATGCTAACCTTGCAGCTTGTAGCCATTACCCTGGTTGGCTAACTTTCTTACAATGATTAGTACTCCTACAGATTGCCTGCCCAGTCAACGTAAGATTGCAACTCCACTTTACTTTATGACTTAAAATTTCTTTATCACTTAACAGATTCTTGTAGCGTAACAAGATATTATGAAGTAGGATTCTTTTTTACAACAGTTTCCATAGCCTTAGTGATTGCATAATATCAATAGTAATAAGCATAGATATTTTCCTTTCATAGGTATGAAGTAAATATCTAGCCTTGGCCTATTCCTTGATCTCATTAAGCAATGGTTTACACTGTTCTTTATCACATTTCCCTTTGGCATTTACCACTCTCTGTAGCTGTTTCTCTGCTTTTTCAACCTCTGCATTCTTCCTTCTTTTCTCTATATACTATGTATCACGATTGGTAACTAAGCCAGGCAGGATTTCACATGACTCATAGTTATGAGTTATAAGGCTGTTAGATTCCGCACTATGACTCAAAAGGAGTCATGGGGTCTCACATGATGCACACTAGTGCAATCATTGTTAGATTGTTATTGGTTGATCGTACACATGACCCACATTGGTGAGTCATATGATGCAATGATTTTCGCATATGACTCACATTATGAGTCATGGGTTTCGTACATGTGACCACTATAGGACACATGACTTGTTTTATGAGTTTTAATTGGTTGGGGACGCTGCGCAATTGACTCATAGGAGTCAGCTGATGGATTTCATAGTATGACTCAATATGAGTCATGCCGAGAGTGTGACTCATAGGTATGAGTCACCTGGGTTAGGGTTGAGGGAAGAGTTCCTATATAAGGACCTCTAGACGGCCTGTAGGTAGGACTTTTCATGCAACCATCTAAGTTCTTACCTATACAATTACTTTACCTCATTACCTTCCCACCCCTCTATTGACGTTGTGCAATAGGAACTATAGGGTTTTGGCTATCCATACAACGTAGGCATAGGCCTAAGAACAATAGTGGATATTGGCCTAGAACTACTCGTGGCAAATGTACTCCTACCTTGGTGGCTGAGATTAGAGCTACGCCCGGAACCGTACTATAAGGACGGCTCGGTTATCTTCATCCAACCTACAGAGAAGTAGTTACCTGTTGCAAGTCAGCTGACAGCATAAGATCGTAACATTTGGTTGTGTCACCTAAGCAACACCTAACTACAAAACTGCCGACTATACTGACAACGATATCGACCTTACAGAGGGAAAAATCGATACCTCAACACTTGGTCTGGCACTCAAAGAAGTACTCAACACAAACCTATCCAGAAGTCAGTCACAAAGGACAGCAAGCCCCGTCACACCTGAACCTGCCTCACCAGCCGGATCCATAGAACCCGAAACACTTTGACCAGCAAGAATGTCTGCTCTAGGACTAGCAAACGAAGGTGGGGGAGCAGGAATTCAACTAGCAGGGTTCACAACTGCACAGTTACAAGAAATTCTGAACCAGATCAACAATCAGCAAAATATAACCAATAACCGGACCAAGGTCGAGAAACCCCCTACCTTCCATGGAATAAGGACCCAACTACTAACCTTCTTAGTACAATGCCAATTATACTCTAGGGCAACACGCGAAACATGACAGATAGAATGCATTACCTACGTCAAAAGCCTTCTAAGGGAGGCAGCAGCAAGCTGGATAAGTCCATTTGCAGAAGGGTGCAAAATTGAGACCTGGACTACCTATGAGGAATTCACGGCACCCCTCAAACACCAGTTTGGGGATGTGGATGCAGAAAATGCAGCGAGGACAAAGCTCAACTGCCTAAGGTAAGGCAAAGAACCAGTTACTGAATACTGGAATGACTTCTGCCTAACAGTCACGGAGGCCAATGAGGCCTGATGGAATGTTGAGAAGACAGTTCCTTAGAGGAATTAACCGAACGCTCCAAGACGCATGGGCAGCACACCACATGGTGGCTACATATGTCGATGCCCTTGCGGCATGGGCAATTGGGAAAGAAAATCGAATCAAAGTGATCAGACACCTTCAAGGGAACAACAGGACCTTTATCCGACAACCGGAAACGTCCAGAACTGATAATGGAACCTAGAGATCAGGCAACAATACAGAAACTCGTGGAGACCCAATGGACCTGGATGTGACTAAAAGACGTCCCCAACTCAACCTCTCATGAGCACAATTTACAAGAAGAAGGGACAACAACCTATGCCTGGGATGCGTCAGGCCAGGGCACAGATTGAGTGACTACCGAAATGCAAGAGATGAGAAGGAATATACCAGGCAGATCAACAGCAAGAACAACAATAACTGCTGGAAACCACAAACCGATGTGCGTGAAATGGAGATCAGAAAAATACCAGACGAGTCGGGAAAAGAAGAAAGTCCCCAGTAAGAGATGGGCTGCGGGACAAGACACCCAAAACCAGCGGAATCGGCAACATCTACATGGCACTCGCAAACATGGAAACCTTGGAACAAGAAAAAGACCATGCCATGGTCAAAATGCAATTACATGACAAGGACAGGACAGTCCTCATTAACGGCATGATTGACTCTGGCGTTACAGAAAACTTTATTGATAAGGAATTCAGCCAACGACACGGCATACGAACGAAGAAAGCAAAAGAAATAAGGGAAATCTACATTACGGATGGGGAGCTAAGCGTGATGGGACCTATTACCCATATAGCAAATGTACCTATGGACAATGGCAGCCATAGGGAAGTGGCAACCTTACAAATCGCAGATTTGCCCAACCATGAAGCGGTTTTAGGAGTGTCATGGTTATGAAAACACAACTCCAAAATCAATGGGAAAGAAACAAGATTAATTTCAATAGCGAGAGGTGTACAACGGTATGCCTAGAAAGCTGGCTAGTTGTGGACCTAGTCCCCGAAGCAGAAGCCCTGGAAGAGAATTTATCTATGCAATTCTCTAAGACACAGGCCAAGGATGTCCAGATCATCAAAATACAAAGATTAAACGAAGCAGCAACGATTACAACCAAGGGATTGGCAAGGGAAGCAGGACACGACCGGTATGTAACTGAAAAAGTCACGATACCAGCTAAAGACCAGAAACTTGTCAGTACCGGAATAGCCATCAAACTACTGGAATGGGCCTATAGGCGGATTGCCCCACACAGCGGATTGGTAGTTAAACATATGATTATTGTCAATGTGGGGGTAAACGACGCTGACACTTCGGGTGAAATCAAGTTAGTACTGGTTAACCTGGGAAAGGACAATTATACAGTCGAGCCAAGAAGCAGAATCGCTCATTTAAAATGCGAAAAGATTGTCATAGGACAATGCGAAGAAGTGGAGCAATTGGCTCCCAGCATGAGAGGCGAAGCCGGGTTTCGAAGTACCGACAAACTAGATAGCTAAAGAATCGAGATCAACGAGATCTCTACCGCCTCCTTCGGAAAGTTCAATCAAAGGGGCGAGCTCACAGGGATCCTCAAATAGGATTA
Source organism: Tuber calosporum (assembly GCA_003316355.1). Classification (NCBI taxonomy): domain Eukaryota; kingdom Fungi; phylum Ascomycota; class Pezizomycetes; order Pezizales; family Tuberaceae; genus Tuber; species Tuber calosporum. The sequence goes on along the minus strand of QFET01006883.1, from coordinate 8,943 downwards.
TAAGGCAAACAAGCCTAGCAAGATCGAAACAATCAATATCAGTACTAAATTGGTCATGAAGGCAAAGAGAGGACAAGAAAAGGAGAACACACAGAATATTGTTCCAAGGGAATATCACCAGTACCTGGACATGTCCAAAGAGGAAGAGGAAACTAGGCTACCACCACACCAGGTGAAGGTTGATTTAGAGATCAACCTAAAGAAAGGAGAAATGGTACCAGCAAGAAAGTTGTACTCATTGGGAGAAAGAGACCTGGAAGAACTAAGAAAATACCTCCGTGTCAACAAAAACCAAGGCTGGATCCGAGATTCTTATGCGAATGGAGGATCACCAATCCTGTTTGTCATAAAGAAGTTGGCAAACTACGACTATGTGTGGATTACCGAGGACTCAACGAAGTCACCAAATAGGACCGATACCCGCTACCACTGATAGGAGAGGCCTTGGATATGCTGAGGACAGCCAAAATATTTACCAAACTCGAAATCCAAAATGCCTACCACAACATCAGGATCAAAGAAGGAGACGAATGGAAAACAACATTTACCACAAAATACGGTATAAACGAATATATAGTCATGCCCATTTGACTTAAGAACACCCCAGCAGCCTTCCAGAGATGCGTCAACAGAATCCTGAGCCACATCCTAGATATCAGTTGTATTGTCCTTCTAGACAATATTCTGATAAACTCGGAAAACCTTTAACAACATCGAAGTCATGTTAGAAATATCCTGGTAGCCTTGCGGAAGGAAGGACTCACAGTCAAACCATCTAAGTGTGAGTTTCACAAAGAACGAATATAATACCTGGGATTCATCATTGATGGAGACGGAGTCAGTGTCGATCCTCTCAAGACTTTAGCAATATGGGAATGGAAACTACCAGAGACCAAGAAGGGCATACAATGCTTTATGGGATTCTGCAACTTCTATCAGCGATTCATAGAAGGGTTCAGCCGTATAGCCAAACCCTTATATGAATTCACCAAGAAAGAGGTCAAATGAAACTGGACGGACTGATGACAACAGGCATTTGATGAAATGCACCGACACCTAACCTCTGCACTACTCCTGGTCTATTATGATCTGGAGAGAGAGATCATGATAGAAACTGATGCCTCAAAATATGTATGCTCAGGCATATTATCACAAAAAGGGGAGGATGCAAAATGGCAACCAGTGGCATACCGCTCGAAAACGATGTTACCCACAGAATACAACTATGACATACACGACAAAGAGCTATTAACAATCGTGCAAGCTCTAAAAGAATGGAGATGATATGCAAAAGGGAGTTGACATCCAGTATTGATACTTACCGATCACAAGAACCTGCTACCCTTCACTACTACAAAAGAACTCAACGACCGACAAATTCGCTAGACCGACACACTCAGGTAATACGATATCAAAATACAATACCGACCTGGGAAAGATGGAGGGAAGCCAGACGCCTTAACGAGAAGAGTAGAAGATATCCTAGGCAATAATAACTAAAGGGTTCAACAAAAACACAGAATCCTGCTACCAACGGAACACTACTTTGAAGCAATAGAAGTTGTGAAGTATACAGAAGAGGACACAGGAGTCCGAGAAGCAAGAAAAACATATATACAGATAAGGGCAATCCACGATGCCCTGGCAAGAGGACACAAGGAGATGAAAGGAGTAGCACTTGGCGCATGCCAATGGAAGGAAGGATTCCTCTGATATCAAGGGAAAATTTGGGTACCAGCAGAGGAGGTGATAAGGACAACGATAATACTACAAAACTGCGATCCTCCAACGGCCGGCCATGGGGGAACAAGGAAAACTACCGCCCTTGTAGCCAGACGGTACTACTGGCCAAAGATGCGGGACGATATCAAAAGATATGTCAAAAACTGCGTTTCCTGCCAAAGGACAAGAGCAATCCGGCATGCACCATATGGACTACTGCAGCCAAACGAAGCACCATACTAACCATGGAAATCCATAGCAATGGACTTTATCACTAACCTCCCGATATCAGGCGGCTATGACGCCATACTGGTAGTAATCGACTGATTAACTAAAATGAGTCACTTCATACCTTGCAACAAGGACATAAATACTAAAGAATTTGTGCAAATATTCCTGAGGGAAATATTTCGCATACATGGACTACCACAGGATATTATCACAGATCGAGGAACCATGTTCACATCGGAACTAAGGAGAAAAACGACGATATCATTATGGATAGAAAGGAGGTTGAGTACTGCCTTCCATCCTCAGACCGATGGACAAACTGAGAGGACAAATGGGAGACTTGAACAATACCTACAAGCCTATAACTACTACTAACAGGACAAATGGGTTGACCTACTACTATTGGCAGAATTCACATACAACAACGCAAGACTAGAAACAATAAAGACCACACTATTCTATATGACTTATGGTCACCACCCAGAGCATGAGGCAATTGGCCACATGATACCAAAAGAGAGAACCGATAAGGAAAATATGGGTCAGCTGCACAGTATCCTACATAAGGAAATAGTCTGTGCACAGTTAAAACAAAAAGACAATTACGATCGAAACAGAAAACCCGATCCAAATCTCAAGTCAAGTAATATAGTCTGGTTACTGCCTAGGAACATCAGCACCACAAGACCATGCAAGAAGCTTGACTACAAGAAATTCGGACTATTTAAGATCCTTATAAAGGTGGGCACAAGTGCCTATATATTGGCCCTGCCCCAACAGATCAAGGTCCATAACACCCTCCACATCTCACTCCTCGAACCCTATCACAACAATCAATTCTCCTCACGAGGACAATAACCACCACCTCCTATCGAAATCGAGGGAGGAAGCAAGTACGAACTTGAAGAAATCATCGATTTACGCGTACATCGAAGACGCCTGTAATACAGAGCCAAGTGGACTATCTACTCTCCTGAACACGACAAAATGTGGTACCCTGCTGAGAACTTAAACTGTTCCTGTATCGCAATTGAACGTTTCCATTAGCAGTACCCAGGAAAGCCCCGAATGGGTTACAGTCAAGATCGAAACTGTGGAGGAACAACCAAAGGAACCAATGACCTTGGGACCTGCCGATGGTTCGGGCGATAGCCCAAGAGCTAACACACCAACAAGCCCCCCATATGCAACGCAGAAGGAAAGACAAAAACAGGCAGAACTTAACGCTCTTTCATGGACTGCCTGCAATGACGACAACTGCCATGTTCATTTACACGATAAGGAAGGATCTATTTGGTTTCCCAAACAGCCAAAAATATGCAAACAACAACAAGCTCACAAGGACATATCCAGGATCCACTGCTTCAAGGACAACTGCCGTGTACATCGATATGACAAAATCGATGCAGGGTATTACCCAAGACGCAGTGGGGAAGCGGCACCCTGAACCTATATGATGCACACATACAGAAAAGTAAGGAAACTGTAAGGAGACAGTTGAGGAGAGAGGGGGGCAAAAATATTCAAACAGACACTAGTCCGGATGTAGGATGCCTGGAACGCCAGATTGAGGGGTTACGAAACCAACTTGGCACCGCTAAAGCGACAATTCAGAACCAAAAACAGGACATGCAGACCTACCAAAGGATGATTGCTCACCAAGATCGAACGATCACAACCGTGAATCTAAGATTGGAAGAAGTCCGCAAACGTTGGCAGAACGCCGAACATCAGGTTCGGAAGTTGAAAAACCAATTGCGTAGGTTTGGGGAAAGCATGACGAGAATAGTACGTTAAACCTGATGGGACTCAGGCTGAGCGGAGAGGAGGGTTAATGTCACGATTGGTGACTAAGCCAGGCAGGATTTCACATGACTCATAGTTATGAGTCATAAGGCTGTTAGAGTTCGCACTATGACTCAGTAGTAGTCATGGGGTCTCACATGATGCACACTAGTGCAATCATTGTTATATTATGATTGGTTGATCATTCGCATGACCCACATTGGTGAGTCATATGATGTAATGATATTCACACATGACTCACATTATGAGTCATGGGTTTCACACATGTGACCACTTGAGGACACATGACTTGTTTTATGAGTTTTGATTAGTTGGGGATGCTGCGCAGTTGACTCATAGGAGTCAGCTGATGGATTTCATAGTATGACTCAATATGAGTCATGCTGAGAGTGTGACTCATAGGTATAAGTCACCAGGGTTAGGGTTGAGGGAAGAGTTCCTATATAAGGACCTCTAGACGGCCTGTAGTTAGTACTCTTCACGCGACCATCTAAGTTCTTTCCTATACAATTACTTTACCTCTTTACCTTCCTACCCCTCTATTGGCGTTATGCGATAGAAACCATCGGGTTTTGGCTATTCATACAATGTAGGTATAGGCCTAAGAACAATAGTGGATATTCGCCTAGTACTACTCGTTGCAATAGTACTCCTACCTTGGTAGCTGAGATTAGCGCCACGCCTGGTACCGTACTATAAGGATGGCCCAGTTATCTTCCTCCTACCTACAGAGAAGTAGTTACCTGTTGCAAGTCAGCTGACAGCATAGGATCATAACACTATGCTTTATTAGCAAATAAAACTCCAGCACCTTGAATATGTCCTTTGACATCCTGGTATAGCTCATGAAGATAACTCAGAAGGATAAAAGATTCTGAGAGTAATATAATTAACAATCAAGGTGATTTCAACTGACAATTGGTAGATAACTGAAGACCTAAATTCCACTATCTTTTTGATACTATTAAACCTTTTTTAATTGTGGACCTATATATTATTAAATTTTCTAATAATTTATATAAATGATGCTAACTTCTCTTGACAAAAGTATTAATATATATTATTAAGATAGAATACATTTTCTCTGTAGCAAAATAAGTCACAAAGTTATGTTGATCTACAAAATTATGATTGAGCTGGCAGACACTCTGCTGGAGTGCCCATAACTGCAAGCCAGTCAGCAAACCGGGTTTTTGACCATAAGCCACAACCTTGGCACAAGTATGCCCTTTGCATATTTTATGATCATATAAAATATCTTATATGTACCGAGTAGTGGATCTGATAGGGGATCTAATCTCTTGGCATGTACCACAAAAGTGTACGCAATCAGCCGCACCAACTCCTTGTGGCGGCTGTGCCGCGCACGTACTCCATTGCGCACCACACTGAATATTTGATCACAACACCGCTTTATGACGTGATATACGGTAGTGAGTATTTCTGAGAATCTTTTTTTTCCCATTTTTGCGCACAGAGCTACACCTGTGTACGCAACCAGCCACCGCAAAGTGTTTAGTGGCTGTGCTGTTCCCGTACTGCAGTGTACCCGCACAGAGAATATTTCAGCACATCAATGGCTTGGCGCACTCTGGTATTTGTATAAAAGGACACCTCCCCCCCCCCTCTCCTTTTCATTCCGCACCATCCTGCTCCACCAGAACCACCATCCTCTTCCCTGGCAACCTGGTGCATCCACTAATATGCTGCATAAATAATAAAAAAAATAAAAAATAAAAAATAAAAAATAAAAAATAAAAAATAAAAAATAAAATTAAAAAATTAAAAAAAATTAAAAAATTAAAAAATTAAATTAAATTAAATAAATAAATTAAATAAATTAAATGTATATTAAAATAAATAAAATAAATAAATTAGATAAATTAAAGAAATTAAATGTATATTAAAATAAAAATAAATAAATTAATTAATTAAATAAATAACTTAAATAAATTAAATATATTAAATAGATTAAATAGATTAAATAGATTAAATAAAAATAAATAATAGATATAAAATAAATAAGTATAAAAGAAAAACAAAAACAAAAATTAAATAAATTAAATATAAAATCTGTAATTCTTGATAATAATAGATAATGATTAATTATGATAATTGTAAACACATATGTAAATATAAGAGTTAAAATTATAATATAGATATGACAAGAGTAACAGTAGTTCTAAACCATGATAAAAATCATAAGAATTATGTTCTTCAAATAAAATAATAAAGGTAAAATCAAAAAGTGAAAGGTATATTTAAACAAGAAGAATATGATTATGTTAGAGGGGTTGTGTCAGGTTATGGATCCAGTCTAACCAGAATTCATATAGAGCAGTATCTGCCATTCTGAAAAATACCTAAGTCGATAAATATTATCGTAAAAACAACTCTGTCTCTTCTAGGACTAACTGTGGAACCCTGTCCTACACAACCCTTTTCCTCCACCATATACATCAACTTTCTTCCTCTATGATCCCACTCTCTCTTCTATCACAATAACTAAAAATCTCCTTAGTGATTTTTTCCTACTTGCATAACCTTACAGGTCAGGTTTACTTCTAGCATTTTTAATTATTGTATTTGAATTTCATTGACAGCAACATAGGGAACTGGTTGATTCAATTAAAAAAGATTACTGGCAGCAATGCCTTATTGCACGAGGTGTCGACACAACAAATCTGAGGGGGTGTTTAACCATCACAAGAATAGAAATTTACTCAAGACATGTAGGGTCTGCTTGGTAGGTTTCATATAATCTGGTGTGCATAACAAGAGAGGAGGGTGTTTCTAATCAGGCGATGAATGTGAATAGGCAGGTGTACGAGCAGCCAGGACGCCGGGGTTACGACTGGAGAGAAGGTTAGAGAATTCTCGGCAGGAGGGGGTACTAGAGGAAGAAGGTTAGAGGTACCTGGCTTAAGTGAGGATTGGCTAGCTAATATAAGCTTATAGGGGAAGGGGGGGATATATGTAAGTGGTGCGTATACTGCGAGCGTGATCGGGAACTGCAAGATTTTGGTCACAATATTCGTGGTCACTTGAACAGAAATTGCAAAGAGTGTGTAGTAGGTTGAACCTTCTATCAACTCTAGCTGAATAAAGGAAATAAACATGCTAATTTAGTGGTATAATTATTCAGATGGGACTAGAGCTGTTAAATAGCTGGGGAGATCATATAGCAAGTAGAGAAGTACTTGAGGTGGATAGAGGAGATGAACTAGGGGAACAAGGTAAGGTCACTCATATGGGTTAGTGAAAAACCCCTTTTAGCTAAGGATATGGACTACAAGAAGCAGAACAGGAAGGAAGATACAGGTGCATAAGGTGCCAGCAGGATAAGGAAAGGGAGGAGTTTGATTCTGAGGGCAGAGGAAACCTGCAGGTGACTTGTCGGAATTGTCAGGTATGTGAACTTGAAGAGAGCAAAGCCAGGAAGAAGGTAGAGTCTAGATACTAATGGGGAGAAATGTGAGTACAGACTAGGGAGCGGCAAGAGAGGATACAAGGGGGCATGCGAATAACAGGGAGAAATCCCAGAGTCCCTGTTGCAGAAGGACAGGCAGCCTATTGAGCTGGTGTGCAGGAACCAGAGACGGATGGTGAAGAGCTGGTAGTTCCCTTTATTGAAGGACCAGCTAGACAACGAAGAGGAGTGAGAAGCATGGCACAGGAGGAGGGAGATCTGGTATTTCATGATCCGCGAGGACAGGAGCCAGCGGGGTTGCCGCTTCGAACAAATCTTGGGTTTGTCGACCACGTAGCCAGATGGACTGCACATGATTTGGGGGAGATGGACCGCACGTGTACTGCCTGCAATGCAAGGCATTGGATCTCTGAGTTAGTGACCAAACAACCGCGAGGAAGAGAGGTCAGCTACAAGTCCTGCTGCAAGCATGGCAAGGTGCAAATAGAGGCGATGCGTCCACTGCCAGAGCCCCTCAATGGCCTGATGTGTAACGGAATCCTATTATGTTTCTACTATTACTACTGACTTGATGTTGGTTATTACTTATTTGGGTTTGTACCTGATAAGCGCTACTATTTGGTTGTCCCTTCCTACTTGGTTATGACTTCCTAACTGGTTATTCTTTCCTTGTTTCGCTTACCACTACCCCTCCTTGCTTCTACCCATTGGAGTATCGCTATCCTCCTGCTATACCTACTGGATTTGTATAGTAGTAGCGATCTCTTGTTCCCTTTTGTTTGGATTCCATTACCTGTTTTGTTAGCTCCATCCTGTCGCTTTTAACCCTCTGTTTTTGGAATATGGTTACCTTGGTATGCTGCCTCTGTTAGCATATTTGTTGGACAGGATGTTTGCGCTTTTGTTTAGTTTTCCTAGCTACAATCTTTTGTATTTAAAGAGCCTGCAATCCCTTAAGGATTCGGACTCTCAAGCCTCACAGGACTATCATCTTTAATACTACAAGTTAAACGGTCACTCTATTAGTTCCATACCTTTTACCTTGTCTATTGAAGACCTATCCATCGACGCTTCTCCCCCTATCCTAATTGTATCTTCAGAGTCCCTTTGGGATTCTCGAGATACTTGGGAGTAGGTTACATGATGAGTGGAGTTGATGCTCAGTCAAGGGCATTCCGGGAGGGGCTGCGCAGGTGGAACTCTCTATTCGCATTCACTAGCATCAAGTTCAATATGGACAATAGGACTGGTGAGATTGGTGGGACATTCCAATTATTCCAGGTGCATGGTGCAGTATATCATAGGCAGGGTCCGCTGGTACCTGCAGGAGATCAGGATGCCCTCTATTCCCAGATCTACCTCTATGATCCAGCCTTTGCAGCGGCAATTAGAGCTGGCCGTGCACCTGAGCTAGATGCCAATCTCATCCACTCCTTGACCTTGATGCTGCACGAGTCCAACCCCCTTATCCAAAAGTACCTCACGGCGAAGGAGCGGTTAGCAGAGTTGTCCGTCTCGGAGGACAACTTCAGAATTATCCTAAATCCACAACTGCGCCTGGTTGTGGAGACCGGAGCAGATCTGAGGCGGGAGAACCTACCTGTAGCAGATGAAGTCTCCATGATTCTGCCATAGGAGTATGAAAGCGGTGGCTTTAGGGATATTGTCCTTGCTAGGAGGATGAACGGGGAAGAGGCAGCCAACCCATTTACACTTATCAACCCCAATCATCCTTCCTACCTCCCCCTCCAATA
>QFET01006875.1:20900-39794 GCA_003316355.1 Tuber calosporum | reverse complement strand
GTCTTGATCAGTGGGTGGGAGGGGGCGGGATGGGCAGGAACAGTCTGTCGCATGATGGGGGCCTGCACAACAAGAGCACATGAGGGGGGAGGCGGGAGGCGGGACAACACCCAGCAACGGACTTAGTGTTCCCGCCTTTGGGGCATGTGGGATTAGGGCAGCAGTGGGCTGTACGGGTATGTGCTAGAGCACACAGGGGACAGGTGGGGGTGGAGGCTTTGCACATAGGGGAGGGGTTGCCATAAAGCCAACACTTCTGCCATTGCATAAACTTTCCGGAGAAGGGGGACTCTACGACTTTGCGCAGACGGGAGAAGAGGCAGATGGTGGAGCCAAGCCTGATGACATCGTCAGGGGCCACGGTGACTACTACAGACATAGTGGTCTTTGTTGCACGAATGTCAGGGTCGGTTTGGAGGAAGCGTGCAGAGTAGATAACGACGTCAGTTGCATTGCGAACTGACCCCGAGAGGGCAGGGAAGAGGTCAGTCTGGTCCACCGAATATTAGGCTGTCGGTAAGCTGTGGATGGCCAATTGGACCTCGTTTGGGACGGGCCGGAAAGGCTGGTAGAGGTTGTTTCCTACTGGAAAAGCTTGGTTAAGACAGTTAGTCATAGCTTCGTAGTAGGGTGAATAAGCAGTGGAGGGTGTGGGTGGGTTGGTGCCCAAGAGGGTGAGAGATCCTTTAGGATTGACACGAGCAGAAAAGGACAGGGGGAAAGGGCAATTGGCCTGCCTCAGGACGGCTGCCATCAGGTCAGGGGTGGTGGCTGCCATAAGGTCAGCATCTGCACGAGGTCCTTGTGAGGTGCGAGGGGCGAAGAATCTGCGCTTGGCAGAGGGCAATAGTGCTGGACCTCAAGACTGAGGGCTGCTGTCGTTGGACGCTGCGACTTCTGCCGGCGTGGCGGGCTTCTTCCCTTTGCCTTTGGTACCTGGTGCAGAGGATGGTCCAGCTGCAGCAGCAGCATAGGACTTGTTGGCCGGACGGGACTGGTTGTGTGTGGGTCGGGTGTTGGAGGATGAGAGTGGTGAGCGAAACTCGGTTAGGGGAGGATATTTGCCTGCCCTGTACTCTTGTGCTTCCCAGGAGCGTGTGTGGCGGACGGCGTACGCGGCAGGGTTTCCATACCATTCTTTTTCAACATTGTTATAGCAGGGGAGGTCCGAGTCGGGGCCTTGATTTGCCTCTTGTGCCGGTTGGGGTTGGGGGTTGGGGATAGACCTAGGTCGAGCCGGAGAGGGGCTAGGGGGGACCGGGGGAGGAGGAGGGGGTTGTCTGGCATTAGCTCCTGCCGTGACGCGAAGGGAGAGGTCCCTAACTGTGGCCTCTAAGGCTGCAATTGCGGGGGGGGCTGAAGTAGAGGGAGAGGCGGTGGTTGAGATAGCGGAGGAGATCTAATCCATGCGCGTAGTCAGTGTGGCAAGTTGGCTAACTACCTCATTTATTCCAGAGAGGGCGGTGCACAGGAGTGGGATGATGGTAGCCGCCCCATCGGAAAGGTTGTGGAGGAGGGAGTTGTCAAACGCTGAGAAGGATTCGTGTGAGAGGCTAAACTTGGTGACTATAGCATCCAGGAGGTTCTGGGTTGCAATCAAGTGGTCTGGGAGGGGTCCAGGGGTGCTCGCACGGGAGTAGTGGGCTGAGTAGGAGGCTGTACGGTGCTGGGTGTGCGAGGCTGACCTGGAGGGGCCAGGTGAGGCTGTGGCCATCACTGTTACACAGGAAATGGGGCTGTGTCGCTAAAGAGTTAAGCTTAAGCGAGGGGCAAGATTTGGTGTGTCGTGGCTGTTGCCACACAAAAGGGCGAAGTTTTGTTCAGCTGAAAAGGGTAAGAATTTCTTGTAGGAGGAAAATATTGGGCGCGGAGCGTGTCCCTTAACTACAGGGGACTGGTAAGTATTTATACACTTTTCCCAGTACTTAGGTTGGCCATATAAGAGAAGTATCCTTAGAAACTTCAGCCATGGTCCAAAAAGTGCAAACACAGTTTGACCTTGAAGATGTATGAACCCACTACAGCAAATGATCCCCCAGACTGTCTATTTCTCTAAGCATGTCAAGCACTCCACCAGTAGATAGCCTTCGATCTCGTTGCCAAATGAACTAAGTCCCAGTTGATGCCGCCCATTCGCGAACATCATACGGAATACCATGTGATCAGTCTGGATAGCCATCTTTCTTGTATATATGCACTCATGTGCAGATACATTCGGATTATCAAGAATGCAGAATACGTAATAGATTCAAATGCATAAATTACTCTATCATCTTTCACTGAGGCTGAGTAGTTCTGGATACGATCCTACTTCTGGCCAGTATGGGTTGTAGTCAATATAGTCACCTCCCAGCGCTATATACTATTACATCTTTAAGACTCGAAAGTCTTGTACTATTTCCTATATGGGTAATAAATAGTATGTAATTACTTATATATTATATAATTTATTTCTATATATTTCGACTCTAATTGTTATAAATTTATATGAGATGTATGTTCCCAACTTCCTTCCCTATTACCGTTATTGTACCTACTATGAATCTCTATGGCAGAAGACAACTGCAGCTACTCAGCAGTGCCAAATGTGAGAAGGGGAACAAGATAAGGTTGTCTGATACAATCTCACAGCAGACGGTATTTTAAATGGTAAACTTCTGCCAGAGTTGAAAGAAGGTGAAAGATTCGGACAGGAGGAATTGACTAGTTCATTTCTTGTGAATGAATTTAAATTACTCTCCTTTTCCCTTTTGCACACACTATAAAGGTTGAAACAGCAGAGCTTGTAATAATAGAGGATAATGCCCCTGCGCATATCTACCATTGCTATGAGGCCCAACGTGAGGGGCTGGGTCTTAAAAGGTTAGAGTGCTCTGCTAATTGACCTGATCTCAATCCAATTGACACAATTTGTACAATGATGAAGGAATGATAAGGGAGAAGCTTGGGATTCAAATAAGCGCAAGTGGTATTTGTAATATTGTTGCTAATGAATGGCAAAACTACCTCCTTTCAAAGGTCAATCATGATATCCTCTCAATGTCAGATCCTATAGAGGCTTGTATTCAGGATGGGGAAGAAAATTGTTTTAACTATTAGTCTTTCTTTTCATTATTTATTGTACATTTAATTTATCCAAACCTGTATCTGTACCGTTTCTCCCTAAGTAACCATTCTATGATACTAACTTTTCCATTTTCTTCTGCTGTTCATCAAACATCAGCCCTCCGCTCAAATACAATACTTCTTCATTGTGAACAACTTGTCAAATTTCTTAGAAGATACTTCCCATACAGGTCTCATATACTAGGTCTTGGTGGAATAGGCAAACACCCGTCATTTTTAAAAAATGTTAGGCAACAACGAGTAGATAGTGGCTGCTTGCTATCCAAGAAAATGTGGTATATCATGTGGCAATTTTGGATGCTTCAGAATTTTGGAGTGTGAAAGGGAACCATGGATATACATGGCAAAGTACCTGCAAGTTCAATGACAGAATCATCACATACCCTAACCTGCAATCCAAAATCTGCTGGTTCTCCACCTCCACTCCAATTTGCACCTTGAATTATATGCCAATATGAAAACTAGAATCTAGCATGCAATTCAAATAATATTGGAAACGGAAAAGCCAAACATTGCAGTCATAGAAGGTGATTTATAGCTGTCAGAGAGACATCTTGGAGCCCTGTGGAACAGACGCAATTCACAACAACAATCAAAGTCACTAAATCAGAAACTAAGTAGAGATCAGGAGTTGGCATTATGTTAATACCTCAATCAATTTCAGGAAATTAGAATGCACTCTCATTACCAGCATATCAGTTTATATGCAAACTCTCTTCTTACTTCAACCTATGTTGATACCACCAAACCACTACTGACAATAAGCCATATGTGTACCTGTTCCTTTTGGCAGCAATTATGTGAATACTACTGAAGCAAGCAAAAGGCATTAAATGTTGACCCAACAGAACACACTATCCTGATGATATAGCCATTTGGGTTCCTCAGTTTAAAGAAACCAAAGAGGAAGACAGAATACTCAATGTCTTCACATATAAGTTAGATGACACCAGTATCAGAATAGGGGTACGAAGAGATCAATAGATTATGACAAGAGAGTTCAAGTGTCCTCTCTCTATGTTAAGTTTAATGAATAGAGAATTTATTCTGGTAATCAAAGGTTTTAGTGGGGATGGGGTAGTCCTCCCTCTGATCCTGATTATTCCTGAAGTCCTCCATATTGAGGATTGGTACACCCAAACTGATATGCCTGGGAACTTTCTTGTTATGCTATCACAGGCTAGATATACAAATAATGAGAGAGCTTTAGGCTGACTTTACCATTTTGAAAAGTTCTTAGCACTCCAGCAAACAGGAGCACAGAGGATGTAACTTTCAAATGAGTATGATTCTGATTGTACCCATACATTTATTTCATTTTGTAATGTGAAGAAAATCCTCCCATTTTACCTATCTCCCCATTGTATACATCTTTTACAACACTTGAATGTTCCTCTATTTCAACCTTATAAACACTTCCATAGGGCCACACTGGACTATACTCCTAGGACTGGGTGTTCAAAGTTCAACAAGGTGGAATTCTTTTCTACACTTCAGTCTATCCATTCACAAACCTTCAAAGCTTCTTCAATTACAGCTGCCTTCAGGAAATCTTGTCTAATGCTTTTCAATCCTAGAAGGGTCATCAATAAATTACTTCCTGCATATGATGAAATGGCCCCCATATATTCTGCAAAACCTCCCCTTTTTGAGAAAAAATTGAGCCTACTACCCCAAACAGGATCCACTCACACAGATGACATGCACCTACATTCAGGTCTGCAATTGGCCAAATTTCCCCTACATCAAATGGATGTCTTCAGAAATTCTCAAAGGCAAGCCTCGCTCAGGCACAGAGAGGGCCACTGGCATTTAAAGAGTTAGGAATGACAAAAACAACAGAGCTAGCCTGTGTCATACAACAAAAACAGCACAGCAGGTCTATCAAGAAGGGCAGATACTATATGCCTTGGAAGCAAGAGCCATAGAGCTGCAAAAGCAGCATGGCAGTGCCGAAAAGGTAGTGGAGAAGGCACAGAGAATACTAGATATTGCACAAAAAACTGCGGAAAACAAAATTAAAAAACAGTGGAAAGAACTTTCCCAGGAAATGCGTAAGATAGTAATGGATAAGAGGAGTAGGCAAAAGGTACAAAAGATTTTATATAGTCAAATTGGGCAATTATTTGTGAATCGTTCTCCTTGTACATCCTAAATTTTCAATTAAACTATTATAGTGCAAAAAGGCCCAAACGTGGTCCTCAAAACAGGCCAAACCCGATGGGGAACTAGTTATCCATAGCAAGGAATTTTTGAAAAAAAAAAGCACTGAGGTGAAGAGAATCTTAAAGAGAACAAACAAGTACTTTTTTTAGAATTATAAAAATTTATTTGAGGCAAGAGATCAAGGACAAAAAGTAAAAACTTTGGTGAGAGTGAAACAAGGGATAGAAACTACTTAGTACCATGCTGAAAAATACTATAGAGGGAGAATGAGTAAGAACTTGGAATAGTAAATGAATTTCCAAGTCTTAGCATCAACCGGTGATTACCATTTCGAAGAACCTGCAATATGACACAACTCAGCAAGAATCGCAGGCGTTTACCCATGATCGGCATTCATGGAGGTCATTCCCCAAAAGTTCCTAAAACTCTCGATCCAGAAGTCTAAGAATCCTCTCCGAATAATCATTCAGATTCAGTCTTATCACAGCAAAACAGTACACCATAAGCTTACAATACAGCAGACCAGTTGACTACCCAAAAATGCCCTTCGAGAAGCACTCTTTGGCGACGAGCACAGAAAGAGAAAGCCAAACTCAGGCGGGAGCAGGTGGATGGGATGGAGATAGAGAATGAAACTTTTGAGAGTACTTGGGAGGATATCGAAACTGAAGTGGAGTAAAAGTGGCCAATGATCAGTAAAGAGATATGGGCCATTGTTTTACGAAAAGGTATGATGAAATCAAGGTTACTTTAAAACTAAATTTGCCTTTCAATGTACTAAAATAGGCATTTTGATTACTAGGAATAACAGATATAAGAAGTGTCCTAAAACGCAAAACAAAAATTGCCAGAAGTACTACCAATAGCGAGTGGTACTACCAGGTGCTCCAGTTCATGAACTGGCAATTAAAGCATCCAAATATGCCTCGCAAGACTGCCGCCTTGAATACAGCTACTGGCTGGGGTAAAAGTAAGCGTGTAGCTGAAAATATCTTTCGATGGGAACAGACTTGGATAAAAACTTTGACAATTGTCTTGAGCCAAAGAGGAAAGCATGCAAAGTTACAAAGCATGCTAAATGATGAGGGAACTCTCATGGCAGTCAGAGAGTATTTAGAGAGTGCAGGAGAAAGTAAGTACTCAGAATTCCAATAGCTAAATAATATCAATTGAAAAACTAACAAAAGCATAAAAACTTGATTAGATATTTCTGGCCCAGGACTGGCTAGAGCAGTAACAGAATATTGGACAACATGAACCAGTCAGCAAGATGCCCAGTTGCAGGTTACCTGTGTTTTTCAAGCTCTAATCGTGAAGCAAACTACAGGCCAAATGAGTTTAAAGACAGCAAGCGCGATTATATAGTTGAAAAAACTGGGATTTGAATGGAAGGAGGTAAGAAAGGGAGTCTAGATCAATGGTCACGGAAAGCCAGATGTCATTTTCTATCCCCAGCACTGCTTTCTTCCGGTATCGAAGCAGCTAGAATACCGTATGCCCAAATGGGCCCAATCTGGCGAGTTGTATAATACTCCATTACCTCCTGGGCAGCGCTTATTGATTCCATGTGCACATGATGAATGCATATTTCATTTGAATAATATTGTTCATCAACGATGGGTTCACAAGGATAAGCATCTTATCAGAAAAATTTCCAAAGGCCAAGGACTCATGGTATCACACTTTATTCTTCTTTGCAATCGCCTGGAAATATCATCCTTTACTCCATTATCTCACGCACTTCAAAGCTGTTCTATAGAACCAATACCCGGTCTTAAAATCAATCCCAGACAACCCACTGAATATATTAAGATTGGCAAAGAATCCTGGTGGAAAGGTGAAAATCTCATTGACCAGGTAGTTGATAATGCAATTCCTATCTTTGAAGCAACTTTTCCAAATGTACAGGCACTCTTCCTCTTCGATCATGCGACATCTCATACAGCTGATGCACCAAATGCCCTGTGGGCTTCACATATGAACATGGATCCAGGAGGAGCGTAACCACCTATGCGAAACGGATGGTACTATGAACCAAATGGTGTTACTTTACTATTGCAAAAGATGAGCTTTGCTGAGGATGATATGTCTATATCTGAAAGATGGCGGGGAATGCCAAAAGGATTCAAGCGGATTCTTCAGGAACCTGGTCTTTAGCCACAGGATGGATTACGGCATAACTGCAAGAGCAAGAAGCAGAAGAAGGATCGCCGTCATTGTGGTAATTCTTGCTGTGCTCGACAGCTACTTTCCATAAAACCTGACTTCATGGAACAAAAGTGTCGCCTGCAGGAGGAGATTGAAAGCAGAGGTCATCTTTGTTTATTCTTCCCCAAATACCATTGTGAACTGAATTGGATTGAGTACCGCTAGGGTAGGGCAAAGTCGTTTACCAGAAGGAACTGTCAATACAACTGGCCTTCATTGATTAAGACTGTTCCAACAGTTTTACAAGAAATACCATCACTTTTACTGCTTAAATACTGGTGGAAGAGTATGCGTATACTGGATGCCTACCATGGTGGTTTACGCTATGGCACTGCACAATTTACTGATGCTGTATATAAAAGCCACCAACGTGTTTCCTTAGCTCAAACCTCCTGTTAGTTTTTTTTCTCTTCATAAATAAATTTATTTTTATATTTTATAAAGACCCTAATTCTATACTTATCTGTAAGTACTGTACTCAATCACTATTTCCCTTATTGCCTACATTGCACATGTATCATTTTACCATACAGTACAGTACAGTACGTACCCACCTCATTGTGTCTTGGCGATTTTCGGTTCAACTCCGATCGGTTGCCACGGAATTGCTGTTCCACCGGAGGACCCACCTTTAGGCTTTTTGCACCGTACTTCCGTTGACCTGTTCGGCACTCTCTGGAAGTGCCGTCAACTTCAACGGGCGCGTAGCTTCGTTTGAAGTAGCGGGTACCTTGGCACGGTTAGTGTCTTTTCTTTTCGCCAGAATGCCCGAGGACAGCCTGACCCTAGACTCCCTCCCCCCTCTGTTTATATGATTGATAAGATCGACCAGCTCGTGGTTCGTGCCGGGGGTGGGTGAGTCCCTGCTCAAGCTTTCTAGGTGTCATCTATAATCACTCGCACCTAGCAGAGAATTTTACTCCCATCTGCTCTACCGGAGTAGAGGATGTTCTATTCTGCGCAGCCCTTTTAGTAGTCCCCTGGTGGCTGCTCGTATATCTCTCTTTATCCTATCAAAGCCGCTTTCTCACCCAACTCAGCTCTCCCTCTCCTGCCTTTCAAAGTCTGCCGCAAAATCTATTTGAAAAAATACCCCATTACAGGC
Source organism: Tuber calosporum (assembly GCA_003316355.1). Taxonomy (NCBI): domain Eukaryota; kingdom Fungi; phylum Ascomycota; class Pezizomycetes; order Pezizales; family Tuberaceae; genus Tuber; species Tuber calosporum. The sequence continues at coordinate 31,189 of QFET01006875.1, read as the reverse complement.
GTTCCCCCCGTGCTCGTTACATCCTAACACCCACTCATGATAGTACAGTAACTTCCCTAGCCTCTGCCAGCTCTCACCGCGCCATCTATGCCCCCCTGTGAGGTTGGCAGCTACGCTTATACAGTATATCTCAGCTCGTGCCGTTAAAATACTCCAACATCATCTGGTTAGGCTCCCCATAAGATGAGAGTGTGATAAGAACTCGTAGGGGAAAGTTCCATTTTGAAACATCCCAACCAGGTCCAACATTCAGGAAGCTCCAACGCCCCGAAGGCTCCAGAGAGGTGGCCAAAACGAGCCCTCCGAAGTTTGAGATTAAGAAGGCATACGACAGCTATACGGAGTCAGGGTTTCCCTTGGATCCGAGGCATGTCATAATATCACACTTACGGTCCTGTACCGTTAGGACCCCTGGTAACGTTGCCCGGTCATTGCCAAAGAACTCGCCCGCAGGGTTGTGGTCCAATAGTCCATGCCCTGGAGGAAAGCGAAGAGCGTCGCACACGTCACTGACCCCCTCAGATCCAGGAAAAGTGTCAAGGGCAGAGCACTATGAGTGAGAGATCGAAGATAGCGTAACGTGGAAAGATTCCGGCGCGTGGAACTATATAGAGAGAACAGAACGTGCCGGCATGATACCTGCCCTCTCTCTCATTCTCCATACTCGAGTACATACCCCATATACCAAAAAGCGGCGCCTACACACGTCGGCATGGCTCTAGATATTCCCTGATACACAGGATGTCATAGTACGGCAGGTGATCAGATCCACTCCTATCTCCATCTCCTTGAAACCACACTTACGACGAGAAGCTTCCCAAACTCACCTCGCTCGATGAGCTCAATTTCAAGTGAGAGCGTAAAGAAAAAAAAATGCGGAAGGGGGGGGGTTGGTCCCTGGTGATTTTTTACTTCCCGATTTAGTTATTTGTTTCCTGAGTTAGAGGTGGCTGTTGTGTAAAATATCCAGCAATTCCCACATTATCACTCGGTTCCAGGTCCCAGCTCACCAAGTCTTGCACCATACTGGGTCACACGTCACATCACAAGAGCACTATTTCCCTTTTCCGAATTTCTTAGTAAATGGTACGGAAGAGAAAAGGAGAAATTTGGCATTAGGGATCTGTCAAGGATACAATACTCGATTCCCGAAAAAAAATAAAGGATGAAGGAAAAAGTCAGGGGGACGTTTGCTAGGGGTTAACTTTTGTGGGTACTCTAGGCAAGGTAGAAAAACAAAGGCAAGTGTGGCCTAGAGCCATTGCAAGAAGCCTTGTGACTAACGAAAAAAAAAAAAATTCCTCCACTGACAGCGAGCGCTCAAGGGGCTTGTCGCAGTTCACCGCTGTATACAACGATATACGACTCTTTCTTCTACCTCGACACAAGAGCTTGTGTTGTTCCACTATCTATACAGGTCAAAAAATCTTTAACATCATTTCAGTGAAATCTATTACCCCGCTAATAAGGAGGGATCAAAGCCCACATGAAGCCCTGAGAGGCCGCCAAGAGCGTGGGGGAGAAACTCAACCTCTAGAAAGGAAGGTAAATATCAATGTATCAATAATCTCTTGCTCCTGCAGCCTCGTTCTCAGATTTGGAGAGAACCGGAGGAATATGAACACAAGTTCAGCAGACAAAGATTTTATATCGGGTTATGCATGAGTAAGGTGCTCGAAATGTTCGTTGCACCAGTGATATAGTTGGCCCAAGGTGTTTACTGTAGATACGTGGGGAGACTGACGAGTATATGAGAGGCAATAGCTATTCCCGAAGGGATAGGAAGCCCCCGCCCCCCATAATTGGTATTAGGATCAAAGGTTTTCTCTTTCTTTCAACAAACTAATAACCGTCCTTCATTTTTGGTGAGGCAAAAGCCCTTCCATGCTTCGAGGGGTACTTAGTTAAACCACCACTGAAACGGATAGTTTTTTTATACCTGTGCTCAAGGAAAGATCTTGAGGGTGTCGTGTAAATTTAGAAAGGCACCCGAGACCGCCGAACATACACCAATGCCCTCACCGGAGTGGGTAGCAAAACGCTTCTTATCTACTACGACGATATAACCTCTACCGGGGAATTGTGTGGGGATTTCTCGTCGGTTCGTTATTAGCACAGGCATGCTTCAAAAAAGGGCCTGCTAGGGGTGATTCCCAACGGCATCTTACCAGCTCGTAGAGTTTCTGACCCTGATTGATGCTTGCTTGATACCATGTATCCCGCTCACAAATTCCGCGATAGCAGACGTAGAGGGCCTAAGAGGGCGTAATTCTGGGGGTAGTGATGATAAAAGCGAGAGTGTGAAATACAAGAGTAGACCTTCATAACCTTTTCAGATTCCAGTACTATAACAGCACTGGTAAACCTGCAAAATTATTACCATCGTTATTACTCTAGCATTTAGGAGAGGATACCTCCGCAAGTATAGCACGACATTCTCAAGGACGTATCCAAGGTTTGACAGACAGGAAGCCAGCGTTGGAGGTCGGTTTCATGGCACGCTGCTGTTTTCTGTAAAATCTATATGTGGCACCGCACAGTTGAGAAAATTGAAATATCATACTGTACCTCCGATCGATCTCTTCCGGCGCCAGGCCCTCCACCCTTGAATCCAAAACTCAAAATATGTGAGCCTATGCCTCCACGCTGTCTGCAATTTCGTCACAATGTAGAAGGGAAAAACTGCCCACAACAATTGCTCCTAATGAAATTCTTTCACCAGGTCCGGTTCCAAAGGCTCCAATACCACGTGGGGGATACATATCCACTCCCCAGAATCGATAACTCCCTCGAGGTTTCGAGAGGGGGCTTGCCAGTTTAGCGTAGGATGCTGTTGATACGGGGCAGAAGTGGGTTGAATTTATTGCCATGGCTTTCCATCGTTCACAAACAATCGCTTTGTCCTACTCGTTTCGTATTGGCTCGTCATCTTTATATCCCTCAAGGTTGGAGGCTGGAACCCATGATGCGTTATGGGCTGAGAGTGGAAAACAAGCTCCTTCCGTTGAAGGATGAGGTCATTAATCTTTTCTATATATTGCGATCGGCCACTTGGCCCTTTCCTTTCGGTTGGTCGTAAGAAAGATGATATATGGCGAGTTGAAGTTGTGAAAAGTCTTTTACCGTTTTGCTTCCCTTTGGCCATAATTTCACCACAGTGAGAAGTGCACGGTACGAGTGAGCATTCGTGATCGACTCCAAACCCATTTTAACATAGGGTGGGTAGCCGTCGTCGGGACGATCTTCCATCGTCCATTTGCGGTCCGGTATAGCCCCCAGCCTGTCAGAGAGATTCGTTTTGCGTGCCCGTCTGGTTCAACCTGGGCCGTGCGTGCAACTTCATCACGGTCCCGTGCCTTATGTAGTGATACTCTACCCCAAGATTTGAACCTGGGCTCGCAGCATCAACCTCTGCGTTCGTTGTTAAAATCGCGTATGATACGTCAACCTGCTATCCCGCCGAACGTAAGACTGTCAATCGGTGTTTGGGATTAGGTTAACTTATGCAGCGCCCGAAATATAGCTTAATCTACTACTATGCTATACCAGTATCCCGATCCTCCACTCCATCTCATTCAGCAAAAGAGGGGAAATAAAAAAATAAAATAAAAAAGCCAACTACTAGACGTTGTGATGGTATCACATTATTCAAATTTCAAAAAATAATAATAAATCCATCTATTACAAACCGTCTCCCGTCCACTTACATCACCCTACCTTACCCCGTCTTACAGCCTCCCAAAAAACGCCACATACCCAAAAAATCTCTCGCTCTGGAGCGGATGTGTAACACCCGCGCGCGGTATCCCAACGATTAATTCTCTGTTGGCGCCGGATGCTATAGATGTTGCGAAGCGTGCCTGGTGTTCTTAGTTTCAACCAGCAAAAATAATAACGGGGGAGGAGGGGTACGTTAGCTTCCTGACCGACCCTAACGGGCTTAAGAGGTATTTTCTTAATCGCTTCCTCTTTCTGCTCTTCGAGCACAACCTGAGCAGGCGCCACTGCATGATCCCTGTCAAGTACCTTCCCAATATCAACCCACCAAACCGCGCCCCGTCCCGCATCCCAGAATTCACTGCCTATCCATAGTCCACTGTCCCCGTCCCTTGCAAGGACTCTACCGAAACGCGCCCACGCCGCGCCCTTCCTTTCGGGGGCTACCTCGGCTACTAGTTCTGCGGCGGCCTCGGAGAGGGTGTATAGTCTAAGTATGCCAGACTGCTTGACGCCATCCACATCTTCATCCGCAGCGGAAATGGCGAGCCATTCTATGCCAGAGGTGTAGCCGGTGATTATGGCAGCGCCAAAGTTACTCCGAGAGTATGAGGAGGACGAAGAGAGGGGGCGCGGAGCACGTGGGGCTGGGATTGTGTATACGTGTTCGAGAGAAGAGGTTTTTGGATTCCAGCGGTAAGCGAAAACGCTGGAGATTCCCGGCGCACTGACGAAGAGGGTGCGGGAATGTGCGGAGAAAGTAATTGCCGTACCAAAGTTTTCGTACGTGGAGGTTTTGGAACACGGGGTCGTTTTTGCGCTTTCTGGGAGGGAGAGGATTGCGACTTTTAGGGATATTTTCTGATCTTCTGATGACTCTATGTGTATAGGTTGATCCGAGGAGGAGGAAGAGGAGGATGGGGACAGAGAAATAATTGCAATTTCGCCCTCGCCGAATTGTACCTTTCCTCTACCCTCGCAGATGCGTAGCCCGTCGCTACGTGAGCCCGAGACTATCAGTTTTTCTCCACCGTCGCCGGTAAGATCAGCTGATAGCATGGTTTCCCCCCACCACCTCCGCCCGATGCTGCCCAGCTCTGCGCCCTTGAAGGTGATAGTGAATAAACTTGACCCACTGCCCTTTGGGAAAACGTGGACTTTCCCTGCCGGGGAGGTGCCCTCGAAGGGGAGTGACGGAGGTGTGCTTGGGTCGTAGGTTAATGGTCCAGTCGCTGCCACAACTAAGAACGTGGTATTCATTATTCTCCAAGGCGTGGAAGAGATTCCAAATCGCTGGTCTGTAGATGAAGTCGGTTGCTTGACCAGTGGGAGGGGTTTAGGGACCGGTCGGAGCGCTGAGCTTGCAAAGTCTTTTAATGGCAAAATGTAGACGTTCCCCTCCCCTGGCTTAGAAGAGTCTGTAGATTCCCAGGGCGCGCCGACAGCGATTGCCTGGCCATCATCGGACGGAGAGAACTCCCCGACTGACAGCGATGCGCCAAAGTGTGAGTAGAATTGATACGCTGAAGTGTAGGTCGGATCACTGAGTTTCGGCGCGTCCTGACTGGGCTTCGAAGGCTCTGGCTTCCCCATACTCGGAGAATTCATGCCTGGGATGTGGTAGCTCTCAGCGCCAAACTGATCCTTCGTAAAGGTTATCCCGCCGGGGTGCATTTCGATTCTCCTATCACTCGTCTTCCGTTTCTTATGCTCGCCATGCAAGGAGCTGCCAGCACCTCCTCTTGCCTGAATGGCACGGAAGACGTCGCAAATCCCCCAGCCATTCATTAATTTCTCCTCTGGGTCTATCCCGAAGGCAATCCATTTCGTCAAATTCGCCCAGCAACTGACCGACCTTGCGGCCATCTCATTGATGCCACCAAGGTAGTACCCGTCCAGTTCTGCGGTGAGCATTGGCGAATCCGACGCGACGGTGTCGTACCTACCCCAATCAGCTAGCTCCCCCCACCAACCTTCTTTCGACAAGGCACTCACAAATTGGGCCCAACCGTCAACCCACTCCTCAGCGCTGCTAACCCCCGCATAGTACAATACCTCATAACAAAGCCCGAAACATCCCTCCCAATGCGTGAATAAATGGCCACAAGATCCTCAATAGGGACCCACCACTTGTCCCCAATCCAAACCTTCCCATCCTCCCCGTTTCGCGCAATCCTAGAAGCGAGCACCACATCCCCGCCGAGGTCCAAAACCCTGTGCGCAGCAGCCTCATCCCCATCAAAGTCCACACCCGCAAGCGCACTCAGGAAGCCCGTTGGGAGGCGGATAGCATGCCACGTCGCGTCCGCTGTTTGATGGCTAGCCATGGCAAACACAAACCCAATAAGCTTCTCCAGATGCTCCTGCTCTTCTGGCGTGCGCTGCTTGGAGATCGGACTGCCGTATCGAGAGTTTATGTGCTCGACACTCGCGATTAGGAAGGGCGGCCAGTGCGCAGCTTCCGCATCGTCGTTCGTGTTGAGGCATTGGTAGCCCCAATCCGGGAAGAAGGCGCCTGCCTGTACGGACTCTGTGTGGATCTTGAGCAGTCGGGAGAAGACTCCTTGGTGCGCGGAGATGTCCTCGTTCGAGGTCGGGAGGGTGAATATGTCCGCAGAACGTTGGAAAACTTCGTTATGGACCCTAATAATTACCGCGATGGTGGTTAGTTTCTCTGGTGGACGAATCAAGGGACGGAGACTTGTAGGGGGCGAGGTCAACAAGAGAGAGGGAAGAGCGGTGTGGTGGTTGGTTAGCTACACTACGCTGATGGCACTCACAAAACTCCGCAGGCATTCGCTAATCCGACGAGTGATAATCCTGCCAGCACTCTCATCATGGCGGACAGCAGGCAGGCGGGGAATAACAAAGACAAAAGAAGGAGAAGAAGGAGAAGGGAATTATATTCGATTTTCCGTCAGGATAACATCAGATCTCGTTCAGCAGGTGTATTTTAAGGCTGAGGTCGGGGTTGCGGTGCACGGCCAGCATTTTGACGGAAGATCGGTTAAGGTTACACCATTTCCCCATATTCGGGTATATACCAAACGGGACCCTCTTGCCAAGAACGCATCATCTCTGGAAAGAGTTCCAAAAAGGTTAACCATCCCTATCCCAGATCATACAGTATTACAGTACTCTACAGTACTCGTACTCGTATATGACCTGTGGTGCAGCACGCCTAAAATAAACCCTCTCTGAAGAAAATACAACATTAGCCTCGAACACTCCCCAGCAGCAACAAAGCTTTTGGAGAAACTGGCTCCCTAGAACTGCTCAGGAACAGCTCAACTTCAATTCTGGGTGCTCGAATCTTTCATCAAGAGTAAGGCGGTCATTTTGGGTGGGGGAACACCCCTACGAGTACTTGCACCGTACTTGCACAAGCACCAACAGAAGCTTTATGCCAAGGTATTAATTTTGTGTGTATAGTCCTCGCGAACAAACTGGTCAAGTGCTTAGTGTAGGCGTAATCCACAGTATGAACACCACATCTACAAATGTCCGCAGTGCCACCTAGCGCAGAGGGCCCCTTTCTCCCGTTTACCCGTGATTCTCAGTCTGAAAACTTTCAGTCCCAATGAGTAGTATTTCCTAACACCAATATACTGTACACTGGTGTCTATACACACCCCAAATGCCTTCCGCCGCACTCTCCCTTTACTCGTTTTACTCGTTTGTTTGTTTTCCTCTCTTCCCGTCCAACTACTTCTTTTATTCATTTTTTACAACCATTTTTCATCATATTTTTTCCTCTGACTGGGGTTTCCGGGGATTGAGATCACTAGAATATGGAATCCAAAAATTATAAGAGACTTGAAATTTTCAGAGGGAATCCTCATACAGGTTACCGGCAAAAAAAAAGTGCCAGTACACAGGGGGGCAAAATTTGTATGGCGAATTGTCTGTGCATGTCTGAGCGCCCATACTACATTCTAACTCAAATGTTCTGGTTCTAAATGCCGGGTACTTGTACATCAAGTAGTGTGAACCTCCAAGGTCTGGAGTTAGTAGAGTGTTGGAAGTTTGGGAAGCGGGAAGTATCGGAGGTTCCACTGTATCCCCGTACAGTAGCATTCACTGGGAGTACGATATCACCCTAGCCTAGGTTTGCCTGTCAGGCCTATTGTAGCACACTATCAAATATCGATTCCAATAATCCAGAGAATCTGGTTTCCTTCGGATGCAGTTCTATGTCTGTATATTTAACTCTAGATACCCTAGCACTATCATATCTCTCGTCTAAAATCCGAAATTCGTACATTATGATTTTGCTCTCAAAAAAAAAACTTGTGTGCAACTCTCACTCGCATCATCCACATAATGACACTACCTTCACCTCTCACACCACCACCCAAAAAAAAACAAAAAAAACCATATTATTACCTACCTGCGGTGAATGACGCCATAGCCGTTTCGGCACAGCCGAAAGCACATCCGATATTAAAAAAAAAAGAATAAAAAAAGAATAAAAAAAAAAAGAGAGAGAGAGAGTCCTAGACTCCCCCAAACTAAAACCATCCAAGAAGTGAGGCCATAAAACTACCCTGAAAAATCTCCCCTTAATAGCAGTAACAGTGGTATACCCCGTCGGCTTCCCAACATCGCCCAAGAGTGGCGCCTCTTTATTAAGCCCGGGGTAGGCTTATTTACTCCCGTCAGACACCGACGAGTCGTTCGCCAGGGATGCAGGTAGTACTATATTACCGCCTTTGAATGGCGGTACATCCTTTGTACTTTCAGGCGGCGGCTTGAAGGGGTAGCCGGGACGGCCGACGTTGATTTCGTAGAGGTTTTCCCGATTGCTAACGACATTTCCTGGTGGCCAGTATTCACATACTACGTACCTGCGCACGCACGCTGTCAGAACCCCCCTCGCCGATTCCCCTGGAAGGGGGGAAAGGAAGAGAAACCTACCACATACCCATAGATCCACCCGGAAAATTGCACTTCTGGTCACTCGTCGCACAAGCCACTTTGACGGTATACCTCCAAGCAACCTGAGTATAATGCCCAATCACTGACCCATCCTTAGTGGACGGGGAGTTCCCATTCCATTTCAGATTGTCATCCCTGTAGTTCTTGACTTCGTCCGCGAAGGCATCCACCGCAGCTTTAGGGTCGCCAGCGCTGCTAGCGTACAAGTTCTCGCCATATTTCCCGCCAGAGTGTTTGAAGAGGCAGATCTTGGTCACGTTCTTGGCCATCTTCCAGAGCTCGTTGTCCCACGTGAGCGGGGCCACTCCGAATTCTTTGCGACGAGCGTTGTGAGCTGCGAGGATTTCCTTTTTGAAGCGAGCGAGGTCGTTGTTGAAGTAGGGGTCACCAGAGCCAGCACCAGGGCCAGCACGGCTGTATAGGGAGTTCACGGGAGAGTCGTCGCGGGGATTGATCGTTGCGCAGAGGACAGTGGTGCTGGAGAGGAGGGTAGACATGAGGAGGAAGGGGAAGGGGTTCAACATCTTTGCTTTGCTTTTCTGTGGGGAGCCAGCGAGTGAATGAGGATCTCAATCAGACTCTCTCTCTCTCTCTCTCCTTCTCCTCCCGGGTGGAATTGACAGGATTAAGAGGTCCTGAAAAAGAAAGGAAGGCCGGCAGGCTGGGGGCGCGGGGGCACGGGAGAGCAGATATGTACACGGGTATGTAGCAATTGCAATCCCCTAGGGTGTTCCACCAGCCAGCTGTCAATCAATCAATTGGGGAGCCCCAGAAAGGAAACGATAGAAAGAAAGGAAAAGAAAAGAAAGTAAAGAGTCCTGCACAGTGGGTATCCTAGGTACCACGGTAACCTCCAGTCTCCCGTGTCCTGAGTGAAACAAAAAAAAAAAAAAAAGAAGAAGCAAGTGGACAAGTACTGTACGGTTACAGTATTGTACCAGCGCAGACAATGCAGGAGCGGAATGCACAAGTAAGGGACTCAACCCAACTAAAGGCAAGGGACGAAAGAATTTACGCTACTGTGACTTTTGAGAAATAAAATAAAATAAAAACAGCCACGAGAACCTGGGTGAAAGGGAAAGGTGAAAAACTAGCTTCCGCTACTAGAAGAAGTGCAAGCAAATCCTCTACGGCAAGGAGTATGCAGTGGAGATATATACAGCTTCACTTTCGCATTTCCGTGATTTGATCATGTCAGGTTCGTTATCTAGATAAGCGGATAATAATAAAGAAGGTTTTTGGCACTTTGTGTTTCGTTTCACACTTTCAGGTACTTCCGGTACTCGTGTGCTGCCGGAGCTAGGGTTCCGGTGGGAAGCATCCGGTGCTTCCACACCGAAAGAAGCATAAATCGTGCTACACCGGGCATGGCGGGGTTTGTAAGGTTTGAGCAGGATTTATTCCACTGCGCCTGGGTGTCTGTGAGTATTTTTATTTTCCTTTGTTTATACGCTATCCATTTGTGCTATCTTCCGCCTGTAGAGGTGAATGTGTGCTAGTACTCGAGTACTCAATGAGGCGGGCTGGAATCTTCTTTTGTCCTCTCCTATTGTTGGCGGCGGTGGTAAGACATGTTATAGTCTTTCCCGTTGGTATGTACTCGTGCAGTCCTGTATCATACGTTGTCCCCCCCC
>QFET01006871.1:1680-22137 GCA_003316355.1 Tuber calosporum | reverse complement strand
TATTTTTGCGTTCCCAGTCGGTTACTGATACTGTGGAGGTTGATTCGTCGTCTTTTCCATTGTCTTTCTCGTCTTTTTCGTCTGCTTCTTCGGGTTTCTCTGTTGTGCCGTTGACTATGTCCCATATTTCAAGGATTTGGAAAACACATTGCAAGGCATCAGCCCAGGTTCTGTAGTCTTCTTGTCCATGGAGCTTAGGGTAGTCTTTGGCAGACATTGAGATTCCGGAAGTGGAGGATAAAGACATTGCTCGTGATGTTTTGGTAATATGGGACTAAGGGTATGTAAAAAGGGGTAACAGTGACGAGGTGCTCAGTATAGGTATTATCTTAGTGGTTTTTGATGTAGGATTTGCGGAGTGATTGCAAACCTGGGCTCATAACCTGAAATTATATGCGATGAATGACACTTGCTCTTGTAATTAGAGTTGGTAGTCAAAGCTCACAGTATAGTTATACTAAGATAAAATATATTCTGAGTTGCGTGCTTTTCCTAAGCGAAGGGCAGGTTGTCTCCTTTATATACCCTTTTGTGGTTACACGAATAATACACTTTTAAGAAATACCCAGAACATGCTAGAATCCACTACATACTTCTTGAAGATCACATGACTATGTCACATGACCGACATAGTCATATGATTAGTAGGATAAGGAAACGTACATTTCAACAATCTGTTTCCCCGTCTTTGGGGTTGATGCACCGGAATTGTTTGGTTCGGTTCGATTTTGGTGTGGGGAATGCAAGGCGCCTACCGTATGACACGTAGAAATTGTTTGAATTTGGGATTCCTTGCGTATCGTTTACTAGCACTTGATTTCCAGAGGGTCTGCCATGCGCTGAGATTGGGAGCGAGTGATGATAGATGAACAGAGCCTGATTGTGGAGCACTCTCCAAAGGGTTTTTGAGTCAGTGACCCTATAAGTTCCGAGGGGCGCGTTACGACTGATAACAACTATGATACGTGGAACAAGCGGCTCTAAATATATCCTCAGTACCCACCCTACGGGTCGCATCAGCAGACCGGGTACTTTTGTGATAATCTATGCAGTGGCCACTGAAGTTATTTTCCCATCAACAGGGCAGATATCTCACGTCTAGATCTGCGAGGCGTAGCTGAGCGACTTAGCACTAGGAGGGCACATATCCAACTTACCTCCACCCTCCAGAGAGCAGTCCTGTGCGACCTTCAGTATGATACTGAATTCCGGTGGTGACTAAGCCTGGTTGTATTGGTCACGTATGATAGGAGATACCACAGTTCTCCAGCAGCTGAGAAACCAAGTCTACAGGAATTTTTGGAGAGCAGAGCATGCAGTGCGTACGGCAGAACAACGATTGCGGCAATGGTTTACATGCTCTTTTATTACAGCTTGGCCATCCAAGTCGAAAGCATCTATCGTTGGCCAACCACAAGGAGAGACATTGTTCTATCACCTTGCAATTCACTCCTTCCTGAACAGTGAGTGTGTGAGCCATGACGGGCTGAAGTAGCCCGTGCTGTGCTCCACGAGGCTATGTTTCCCGACAGTCGGTCTTGAAATGTTTGATCGGAATCTGGCTGGTTGGAAGGTTTCTTCCATAGTTGAAGGATTTACTGTTTGAGAGGATATTAAGTTTTGATGGTTTTTTATTTTATAGAAAAATGGCCTTCATTACACACATATATACGAAGGCTATATTGAATTTGTGGGAGTGATGGAACAATAATCGCACTTTCTAGTCTGTGAGGTATAGTGGTTAGCCTGAGAGCATGGCGTCATTCTGCCGACAACCGGATCAGTCAAGAATGTCTAGTTGAACATTTATCACCCTCCTCTGTCCATAGTGTTTCTCTCCTCTGGCACAGAACATTTGCTATCACTGTGGAGGTCTTGAGTGGGAGAGAATTGGGTGAATTACAGATCACAAAATTGGTGATCCTGAAGTCGGTGTTTATCCTTATCGATATCATGTACTCTGTGTCTATGTTTGTTGTTTTGCTTTCACCTGTGGGGTCACGAATTAGGGAGAAAGAGGGAGATCTGTGGGACACATAGATGGCAGACGGGTATGATATATTATGGTCTATCTCACCGAACGCTTTGGCGCTGCTATAGACGGGTCCCCCTCCCGTGACTTACCGTCTATTCCAATACCCTGAGATTCCGACACTGGAAGTACCTGTGCAGAAGGTGCCGTTAAAAAACCTAGACCAACCAGGCCGCCAGGTTTTGCCAATTCTCGTTACGCTGGGGTAAGCTTATCCACAGTGCCCTCTAGGCTATAGCATGCAAAGAGGAGGGACGCACCCCTTCTCTCTCAGCCAGCTTGAACTTGCACTGTAACAACCACAGCCACCTACCAGTCAATCAGAGTCCTCCTAGGATGGCGGCGTATGGGTTTATGTGATTTCCCTACTAACATGACCGGTTTCTGGTTCTGGATTCTGCGGGCCACGAGTGGACTCAATCATGCTAACCAGGACAGTGATCAAGTCCGCGCGTCGCTTGCGTACGAAAGCCAATAAGGTGATTGCTCACCAACCTATCTTAACCTGCCCTCACGTCTCTCCCTCCCACCATTCCTTCCTTCTCCCACTTCGGCTCTTCCCCCCTACCATAAATCCTTTGGAATCCACTGTCTCCGTCAGCCCTGAAATCTCAAGATTGAGAGCCAAGATCCGCTGGGAAGGAGCAGCTTTTTCCCTGACACAGTATAAGATTAGCCCTCAGGATGGGTTGGATCTTATTAACCGGTATCCGCAATTCTGTTAACCTGTCAAACTAAACATATCCCCGACCGACGTGCTGACTTCAGGGCTGACGGAGGTAGTGGATTTCCACAGGTTTTACGGTAATCAGTAGCAAATACTCCTAAACTATTATAGATCATTTCTCCCAACCGACTATACGTCAGATCATTTATACCCTCAGTAAGATCGCTTTTCAATCCGAATATCGCTCTCCTTCCCCACCCTCGGCTTGCTCCCTGGCCGCACGAAAACACATGAAAATACTTGCTCGCATTGTGGCTTGCTACGGAGGACTCTGGAACTGTTGCTTCAATATCCCACCCTGCACACAACCAAACCTAGTTGGCCTGAGCATGCCAACTGGCTATTGTAAAAAAATTGTCCACATCAAGAACATTTTCACCATGACTACATGCTAGCTCTTTTAACACCAAATCATCTCCTTTGATGAGTCCAGTACTTGCAAATTGCCAAGGAAAAACCATAGCAACACTGCACAAGGTTTGTACCCGATTAAAGGGGCTGGGTGAAAAGTCTAACTTTTGCATTAGTGCCACGAAGCCGCTGGCAGAAGGAGTAACCGGCCCCCAAGATACTCACGGCGAAGCCGCAATCAGGCTCTTTGTCAGCTCTACTCGTATAATACTCCCCATTAACCCCTCCCGAGTCGAGCCCTTGAAGGAGAAGCGGTTTGGATGCCCCCCCCACCAAGGTAAACTCATGGGTTCATTTGACGTCAAGGCCAACCATGCTTTTGTTTTCAACGCAATTAGTTTTTCTAACTATCTGACTTGGAGGTTTCAAATCACATTGGCCGTCAGATGTCCCAAGCGTCCAGGAGCCCTGCAGGAACCTACCAAAATCAAATCCCGGGCGTCGTGGGCACGTGCCCCAAGCTACAGGGCAGGGTCGTCCGTGCTTTGGGAAAGACTGCTGTCTCGGAGGGCGACGACAAGTTCTTGCAGTCCTCCACCAATCGGTACTTCCCGCATAGCTCTACAGGGCTCAGTCTCACCCGTCACCTGAAGGGACCCTGTGGATTCCGCAACTTGAGACTCCTGCAGTCCCCGCCCGTCTGCTCAGGGTCCTTCCTTTCAGGTACCGGTACTGCCATCCGGACATGAAGACGCACGGACTGGACAGCCAGGCCCACTGGACCCGGCCAACAGACCTAGTCCCTGCTCTCCCCCAACCGATTGGCCAACCCTGGTCATCGAGTGTGGGGTAACGGAATCACTTCCGCGCCTTAAAGTAGATGCTTGCTGGTGACTAGAGAGCTCTGGGGGAGAGGTCAAAACTGTTACCATTTCTCTCTCAAGAGCCGCAAGAAGACTGAATATAGAGAACTGGGAATTGGAAAACCTGCTGAACCCACAGGCCACCCAACCCTGCCCGAATCCCCCAGCTATCAGGAGAGGGAGCATCCACAAAGTCGACACCATGTCTGGGGCTATTACCGGGGCTCCTTTCCCAAGCAAGTTCCAGAAAGCACTGCTTCTCCAGCAATGCCCCGGTGAAGTTGACATTATCTTTAGTTCACAAGACTTGTTAGTGTTTGCTGAGGATGGCTAGGCTGTGAAGGAACGAATAAAGATTCCTTCCGATGTAGGTGCCCCAGTTTAGCCTTCCCGTGCTATCATGGGAAATTGTGCACCAAGCTAAACTTGCAAGGTGTTAAGGGGTTACATGGGGGGACACACGACCTGAGGCAGGAAGAAGCATGGGACATAGGCCTGGTTCTCAAGATGCAATGATAGATGGGCTCTGGGAACGCTGGTGTTTGCTTTCTTTTCTTCTTGCTTAACAGCTGTCTCTCAATTCGTTCACTGTGTTCCTGTTGAGAAACGTCTGAAATAGGGCCCTGGGGGGATTGGCGTTCGCTCCCTTGTATTCTCCTGAGCTGTCTCTCGATTCTTTCAATATTATGCTCCTGTTGAGAAATCATTTGAAATACGGATCTTCAGAATGTTGATGTTTGCTTTCTAATAGTCTTATTTCACAGCTATCTCTCAATTCCTTCAATCTGCCCTTGTTAAGAGAGCGTTAGGGATACGGGTCCTGTGCATGCTGATGCTTGTTCCTCTCTACTCTGGCTTCGAATCGCCCCCTACTATTTATAGACCAGACCTAGGACCGAGCTTTTGAGGCCACAGCCTCCAAAGCCCAAGGGTCCCATGAAAATATTCCTTACTTTGATTAAATGAGGCATTGCGTTTGGCAACGCCAGTGCTACAAGTTACAGGCGCCTCCCATAATACATGGAAAGGGGGTCGTAAATTTGTATGAGCCCGGAGAGGGGCATAGATCTTCTAGCATATATTACACATTTCCCTGTTCTCAGGTAGAGCTTGCTTCTACGAGTGTGTTGCATGCTGACCGCTGGTAACGGCATTTTTGCTATTAGTGGGTGGGGGTGCTTGCCCACCGTGTCCGGACGAGACGGACGGCAGTCCCTGGAAGGACGCCCGGGACGGATGGCCATCCTAGCTTCAATCCTAAGAACCACCCCGGACTGATGGGCGAGGACTGCAGGCGTCTCAAACTACAGGATCTGCCAGGACGCTCTAAGTACTATACTACTATTTGCTAGACCTAAGAGTGCTCAATTATTTCTGATAACTACTAATACCCCCCCCCCGGACACGCGAATTTTGAAAGATTAATTCCCTTGGTGGGGAAATGATTGTTCCCCGGTTATATAACGCTAGGACTAAACATAGGACCTCGGGCCCCTGCTGCTGCCAGGTGAAGTGGATAAATATAGAAAAGGATCGGAAAATAATCATGAGGGCACTGAGAGGCGAGTGATCGCTCTTTGTCCTCTGCCTAGCCGATTGTGATGATCCAAACTAAACGATTAGACTATCGGTATTCTCGAAAAGACACAGTACGTTTCATACCGTACTCTACTCTGGCATCCAATCCAATTGCCTCAGCTTCCTAAAGCCGGGTAACTTCCCTGGTACACTGTCAGCTCTCTGGGATGGTAAAGCACTGTGCTCGATAGTCCGCTCGCGCTTCAACGCCCGAGTATTGTTAACAATTTACAATTTAGGGAAAGAGAGCATGTGAACTGTGACTATCGCTTTACAAGCTCGTGTTTCTCTTTCCCTTGGAGTGATGTATAGTTTATCTGATCCCATAATTATTGAGATCTGATCTTATCGCACTCTGCGAAGGAATTTTGGCGTTACGCTGGGAGGTGCAAGGCTCATGCATAGTAGTACTTGCACTCTGGAGTGCTTGAGTACAGTACAGTACTTGTACTAGTACAATTCCGTATTAACCCCGCTTTCTCTCCGCTTCCCGCCATCCATTAACATCATCTATTCTGTCAAAAAAAAATCTCTTCAGAAATCATGAATCCATCCTCGTCTCAAAATCCCGCCTCTATCGGAAACACCAATTGCTTTGACGTCTCCGATAGCTATGACACGGTAGTAGAGGACGAAAATACAGAGATTTTGGCATGGCTATCACCCCTAGAGCCCCAGGCGCGCCACCGGGATATACGTGCCCGACGGCTCGAAGGAGTTGGGGAGTGGGCACTGCGGACACGGGAGTTCATGAATTGGCGTAATTGTGAAGACGCATCCGTGGATCCAACTCTATTTTTTTGTGGTGATCCAGGGGTAGGAAAAACCTATATAAGGTATCGTGCGAAAATGGCCCTTGCTGAAACTTCTTCCGTTTCTAATTGGTTAATAAATTAGTTCTCTCGTAATAGACACATTGTCTGACCAGGTCGTTGGGAAAAACGGCGCTGTTTTTTGTCTTTATTTCGACTTCCTAGCACAAGCTGAGCAGACCCCAACAAACATGCTCGGTGGGCTGCTCAAGCAAATTGTGGCTCGCTCGGCCGAACTTCCGGAAGAGGTAGCGACGGCGTTCCGGCAGTCAAAAGAAAGCATGGACGGCAGAGGCCTTCGACTACCGGATATCCTAATACTGCTACAGAAGATTCTCAACTCCTTTGATCAGGTCTTTATCTGCACAGACGCACTGGATGAATGCCTACCAAAGCATCGGCCGGAGCTCCTTCGGTCTCTCAGGTGCCTCATCCAAGGGTCGCCAGGAACACGATTGTTTTTCACAGGCCGGCCCCACATCCGGGTTGAAATTAGAGAGTGCACTTCTGAAGACGCGGCAATCGTACCCATTGTCCCAAGGACCGAAGACATCAAAGCTTATCTAAATCGGAAGCTAGAGGAGGGTCCGTATCCCGAGGCGATGAATAGTGACCTGAAGGAAGATATCATGAAAAATATCCCAGAAAGGATATCCGGGGTGTATGTATTACTGCTTCTATCAATAATCACCGATAACTAACAATAGAGACTAGGTTTATACCGGTTGCCTTGAGTGTTGATTCGATCCTGGCGGAGACTACAGTCCACCAGAGAAAGGAAAAGTTGAGGGAAATGACGGACGGCCAGGCACTGGGTGATGCGTACAGTGCAACACTGCACCGAATAAATAAATTGGGAGGGAACAGGCCACGAGTTGGAATGGCCGCGTTAATGTGGATTTCACATTCGCAACGGCAATTGCACACTAATGAGCTCTGCGATGCTCTTGCAGTAGAAATTGGCTCCCCAGATCTAAATACCGAGAATGTCCTTCTGATAGAAACGATATTAGGTTGCTGCCTCGGCCTCGTCACCGTCGACAAGGAGGCATCGGCGGTTCGTTTAATCCACTTGACTCTCAAGGAATACCTTTCCTCCCAGCCGAAACTCTTCCAGGAAGCCCATTCAACCATTGCCGAAACGTGCTTAACCTACCTAAATTTTGGCTCTATCAAGAGCCTTTCTCCGGCGCCTAATACTGCACCTCCCACTGCCCCCCTCCTCCAATATGCCTCGAGTTACTGGGCAACCCACGCCCGCCAAGGAACTACGGAACGCATGAAATCACTCGCCCTTGAGCTTTTGGACCAATATCACGACCATATATCTGCGAAACTACTCTTACTAAACGACAACCAGTGGCCACGGGAGCTTTCTGGCAATGATTGCCCACAGGGATTTACCGGGCTTCATTGCCTGGCATACCTTGGCGTGACAGAACTTCTAAGTCCTCTAATAGAGATGAAATCTTGGGATGTCAATGGCCGAGATTTCACCGGCAGTACACCACTCATCTGGGCCGCCCGGAAAGGACATAGGGACACTGTAAAGTGGTTGCTCGAGCTCAACGATATCGACGCTAACCGGCCCGATGATAGCGGACGAACACCTCTTCTGTGGGCTGCAAGAAAAAGGCACCAAGGGATAGTAAAGCTGTTATTGGATAGAAAAGACATCAACCCGAACTCCGCGGAAAATGATGGAGAGTCACCTCTTTCGTGGGCTGCTTACATGGGGTATGAGGAAGTTGTGGAGTTGCTGATAGGTTGCGAAGGTATCAACCCCAACTTAGCGGGCAAGTATGGAAAAACGCCATTGTGCCAGGCTGCCTATAGGGGACACGACGGGGTTGTCAAGATGTTACTAGGTCGGGAGGACATCAATCCCAATTTGGCCGATAACGACGGAGAAACACCTCTCTGGTGGGCTGTTTTCAAAGGGTGTCATGAACTGGTAAAGGCACTACTCAGCCGGCACGATGTGAACCCCAACTCGGAAGGTAGCGATGGGGAAACGCCACTCTGGCGGGCCGTCATTGATGGGCGGCAGGAGATGGCACAGTTGTTACTCACTCGCGAAGACACTGATCCCAACAAAGTGCGGGATGATGGGCAAACACCCCTCTGCAGGGCTGCCGAAATAGGGCATGAGGGAATTGTGAAGCTACTTCTAGAGCGGCGGGACATCGATGTTAACGCGGGTGGAAGCGATGGGAGGACACCGCTCTGGTGTGCTGTTACTGAGGGGCATGAAGGAATAGCGAGGGTTTTACTGGAGCGGCGAGATATTAACCCTAACCCTATGGATAACAATGGACGGACACCCCTCTTTTGGGCCGCCAGAGAAGGATATGCTGAGATAGTGAAGGTGTTGCTTGGTCGTGGGGATATCAATCGCAATGTTACTGATATCGAAGGACGGACCTCACTCTCCTGTGCCACTGAGGGTGGACATACGGCGGTAGTGAATATTCTATTAGGTCTAGGAGACGTTGAACCTAACCTTCTAGACCGCCTGAACCAACCAACTGAAAAATAAAGTTCAACGACAGTTCCGAGCAGCTATCGCACACTCCGTATTTCTGCCGCGTGCGGCGATGAGTTATAGATTGCCGAAAGTGTTTTCTTTGCCCGCTTTCTACCCTCACTTTCTCTTTTCCAGGTTATTCTATCGAAGTGTAAGGTGGTTTCCTTTTCTCTTACACTGAAGTTTCGGCAACCGGGGATATACAATAGTCCATGAGATGGGCCCCAAGGCCAAGGATAAAATGTCATTTCCTTGCCTGAGATTTTCCCCTCCGCCCTCACACGGAGGGAGGGGGGTTTTTTTTTTCTCTAAATAAAAACGTCATTATGGAAATACCAAATTTATATTGGCGAGGAAGCCCCGAGACCTATTTCCTAACACTCAAAGCAGCCCGTATTACACCCGGTGCCCAAGTTGGCGAGGAGGTCGGGGGGCGACGACATTCTGGGTGCGAAATGATCAGAAACACAAAATGTGGAGCACCCGTAGTCCAGTTGAACAAAGACCAATTACAGCATAGGCAAGCCCGCTCGATCACCAGATATCACCACGGTCGAATTACCTAAGGAGGTATAGCATGATTGGATGTTTTTAATGATAGATGTGGATCGAGGCTGGGAGCTGCCCACGGCACCCTTCGGCGAGCAAAAGACCAAACCGAGAATGAAATTCTAGCAAGACCAGATTTACATTGACGTATTGGACCTAAAGGAAATCCTGGTGTAGGCGATGCCCTTGGCTAATCCTGCAGCTAACTTTTTAATCGCTGTGGACAAATAATACTTGCGCAGGTGCCAGCCATAACAATTACTATCCAAGGAAGTGTGGTGGGTTTAGCAACCGACCTATTGAAGAGGCCAGAAGGTATTCTATGCGATCGTCAGAAATAAACTAAGTCGGCCACCATTGAAACCTAGTCCGAAGTCCAACAGATCACTAACATAGTAGCGCAGTCTTCCCAACACTGAAGGGAGTAAATTACCCTTCGGGCCCAAGACCAGATGGTGGCTATGCGAACTGTGTAGATTGCTTAATCTGCGGTTGTCTATTAAGATAGCCAGTATGTTTGTGAGAAATATCACCCATCAAGTATTTCTTTCCAGCGCACCATCGTAAATCTACAAAAGGCTTCTAACTAAATAAATCAATAGTCTATTCAATTCCGTTTTGGTAGCCCTCCTCCCCACACGCTTACGAGGTGCAATAAATGGAAGGCCATCACAGAAATTTACTATCGTAGTCCAACTCAAAAATACAGCGAGACAAAGAAAAGTTGTGATATTTTCACTCGGCCTTTCTCAGTTCACATAGTCTACGTTATTCTCAGCAGCAGTAGTAGGAAGTGGAGCATTTTTTTTTTTTTTTTCTTTCTTTCTTTCTCCCTCAGGGAGTTTCAGCGACCCACGTCAATTCCAAACAATAGAATTTACAAAATTTGACAGAGATAATGTGCAGAGGCTTGACGTTTTATCAGTGGTGGTGGGGTATCGTATTACCATCACGCGGTAATTGAAAAAATTTCGCAGCGAGTCCACCAAGTGCAGGATTTATATACAGTATCATACCATACCTTTCGCCCGACACCTGTTCTTACCCAGAATCCTAAGTGAAAAAAAACGGAAATTCTCAAAAATCATACTTACTTACTTACCGATTCTACCCTCTGGAAAAAAAAAATGCCTTGAATCTTTTTTTTCTATACAAGTATTATCAGAGATATACAAGTACGATCGCTATGGCGCTTGAGTCAAAAGTAAAAGTTTGTGAGATCAAAGTTGTGTTCATTGTCGGATTACATTGACTGGGGTGAAAGTGATAAATCGTTGTATATAGAGAGAGCTCTATGCTAAATAAAAATAAAAATAAAAATGGGCAGCAGCCGATACCCCCCCGCATTTAAATGACATTTTCTCAACTCTCCCATAGACTAATGCTCGAAAAATTCTGTTGTGCTCCGCGTTTTTTTCTGCGGGCTTATTAATGAATGAACTGCTAAATTCTGGTAGATCCTTAGGCATTGTGGTGAAAATGGGTACCTTGGTACAAAACTGCCAACTAACGAAGCCTTTTACCGGGGGCACTTTAAACGGACGAAGGGTTGGTCCATTCGTAGCTTGGTGGAGAGGCCGGCTATACGCACGATATTTGATCAATTATGCCATTGTGGCAATAACCAGGAGGCTGCGTTTCGCAAATACAAGTCAAGTTTAGAAGTGCAGTGGGTGTCGTCGATCGAAGCGCATATACAGTAGACCCCGTTGTCACCCAGGGACTAGACGGCCAGGGGAGAAGTGAAAATTGGGGGGTCGGCGAGGAGGTAAGAAGGTATGAAGTGGAGGCACCCCCTCGGACCCAGGCCGCGGCACTCCAGATGGCCGCCCCGGTCCGTACTCTTTCAGTTCAAGTCCAGGTTCATTCCGAATCCACTATTTCGAAGAAGAAAGAAACAATTGCCCGATGTGTGCCCTTGGCAGTATGAGGGGTGCTCGCGCAATATCTAGCCTCTGAACGTCATCCATCCAAAGGGTGCATTCCAGAGCAAAGAGAACAGTATTGGGGGGATCCACCAAGCAATACGATAGCAGATCAAACCGAAGGCAGTATAGAGGCGGTCAACTCATGGAAGAGAATCCATGTTAGATATAAGGATAGCAGGGCTACCCTCATATACCGGTATGTTGGAGTTGTGCAGTAGAGTTGGGTGAACCAGGAAAGAGCATCGAAAGCAGTGCATTTCCTTATCTGCCTCGGTGGTAACCAGGAACACATCGAGTCATTCCATCCATCACAAGCGGTCCCAACAATCCACCCGCCCATGAAACGACGCCATCACTACCCCACTGCCATACCGAGAGTACCCTCAACCAGTCAGATCTCCAAGACATCATCAGGATACCAGCCGCCCACAATAAACCGACCATGTAAACCACGACATCACCACTAATATCACCACCAGCACCAGCACCAATAGCCACCCTCCTCCCCCCACACCTCCTGCACCAAAATCCCCTCCATCACCGGGCCAACAAGCATCCGCATCCGAGGCGCAACCAGACACTCAAACCCAGAAACCCAAGAAATGCGCATACCGCTCAACTGCCTAGTCCAAGGTTAGAAGTCGCTACCAAGAAGGCATCGAAAGACGGACGTCGATGAGGCACAGTTGGTAGAGATTCCGGGAACCTAAGCGAGTGCAAGAGTCGATTAGAGGATAAGGCGAGGATGGTATGGGGGAATGATTGGTATTTATGGTGGGCTGGTGGGCTTATAGGGTTATGGGTATACGAGTCATTTCACTGGATCTCCTCGCAGAATTTCTCCGGGTCCCGCATGTAAGTATCATACGAGTACTTGTATGGGGTTTTTGGCTACCCTGGGTTTTCGGCCACCATGGCGATCAGGTTCAAGCACCAAACAGCTCCCCCCCACATCATTATATGTTTCAAAGCCTGAACACCGTGAATGCGGGGGAGCCCTAGCCCTTGACGTCATCAATAATGGCACCTCCGAATGAAATGTGGCTGAAGAGTGCAGGATTTCGTGTTCCACTCTGCAAAGCCGCCATGCAGGAGTGTCCAGCGGGCAAGCTGGATACCAGTGCCAACAACGACTATCTCCAGATCAAGAGCGACTGTTATGTGACTGGATTTTCGAGCAAGAAGAGGGCAGAGATGCCCCATCACGTTCACGAGCCCAGGAAATGTCAGGGTTGATTTTGTAGTTCACAGAAGACACCAAGCCACTCAGACAAAAATGACTACTAATATATATAAAGCGAAACCCCCAGAGTGTGAGCGTAATTGGACAACCTATTGAACCAGGAAGTAGTGACCACACCCAGTCCCACCAGATTGAGGAGTTTTACGAAAGATTTGACACTATTCCAGCAAGTCCAATACCGTACTCAGCAAGGCGATTATTGGAATATGAATGAGCATGGCACCGCCTTGGGTGTCTGCAGCAACACAGTAGTGCTAGAAGCAAGTAGTCTTCATTGAGGGGTACTGTGGCTTGCCTCCGCTTTATACGTGGAGAGTTTGATCCACTCTTTCGGGGAGTTGAAGTGTCGCTTCCGACATCTGTCGACTATTAGCTGCGATAGCAGTGAGGATATTACAATCACGGAATACTCAAATATTCACCTTGTCCAAACACACATAGTTGACTCGTGATTGGTGAGATTCAAGTAATCCTACCAACACCTATTCGCCAAACATAGCTCAATGAGCGGAATATCGGGTCAGGACTCCACCAAAATATTTGCCGGAGGTACTCTTGGCGAAGATGGTCGAGTAGCCTACGAGCCAATCAATGGAGGTTGTGTATTCAAAACCAGGATGTATTTCGATATTTTGTTATGCAAAAACTAACTCAGATTTGGAAAGGAGCGATGCGTGAGGTGCAGTCACACCTCTTTATAAGTAATGCCAAGAGTTCAAGATTTTTGATTCGTTATAGCGAGGTTTTGGAAGAAATTCCTTATAGCGAGGACTGTTTGTACGGTGCGCGAGCAGGGGTGTAAATTCCCAAAGGGTTCATTCGTGATAGCGAGGTTTCCCGTATAAGGGGTTCTATTGTGCCCAGGTGCGACTGTATACAGCCTAAGGACACTTCCGAGTTGTGTTGCAAGAGTAGCTGCTACTGTAGTATAGCATGTTTCTTTGTGAAATTAGGAAAGGCATAGCAAATACTTTGGGTATTTGGTGAGGGTAGAACTGTCTCGCCTCGCGAAAGGGGTGAAGTGTGAGAAATAGACTTCAGGGAGAGTTCTTGGTTTTGCCTCCAGAGTAGCCCTTGAGTTAGTTTCCCTCTTCGTGGAATTAGGAAATGAATGGTAAATGCTTGACAGGGTATCGGCGGTAGTGGGAATTTCAGGGTACCTTAGGCTCGTGAAGTGGGGCCTGCAATATCCCGACTGGATGTGGTGAGAACAATTTGTGCAGATGGGGGGAAAGCTGTGGAAGCTCGTTTCGTTGCCCTCGAAGCCGTGGATGTACTTGTAGACTACTCGAGTAAAAGGAGCTTCCGCTTCCCACCAGGAACAGAATTTGGAGGGGGTTTGAGCGTCACGGAGATTTGCCCTGCCGAACTGTGATCCCCGCACGAGTAGGGGTATGATAGGAGTATAGTATGAATTCTCGGTTAATGGTAGAAGAGAGCAGCTCGGGGGCAGACGACGGAAGAACCAGTTCCCGTTGTGTCAGCGAAAACTGTACTCGAGTACATTTGGCCTGGGCAAGTCTTATCTAAGGTTGCTCCTACTCCCCATCTTTGTTTCGTGTTCATCCGCTGCTTTGTTTCTTCTCCCACTTTTCCCCAATAAACCAACGTCAAGCGGTATCAGTGATGACCTTGAAGTGCTTGACAGAGGGTTTGCCAGCTTGCAATGCGGCTCACACTGATTTCACCCTTTTGCTATGGGTTCAGTTAATTCAAGCCTCATTCTTGGACCCCGGCCGGTATAAGGTGGGATTAAGATGCTACAGTATCATCGAATACCGGCAAACAACAACCTTCTTATCATCCTGGGGGTATCTCTACCTAACATTCTCTATGCCGGGTTCACCGGAATGCTAGTCACACTGACTGATTGGGTAAGGGTGCGAATAAGCCCGTCTCGTGCGCAGTGATTTGAATTTGTCTCCACCGGTTCGGGCTTGTTTGGCCATGACACCACAATGGGATACCGTACTGTACTGGATCACAAATATACCATTTCCGAAGCTACAAGTCCCTGGCATGCACTTGTAGAGCCCGACCACAGGGGGCAAATATTTGGATGGCGGATTGTCTCTCCACATCTGAGCGCCCATACTAAACTCAGCTCCCAGGATCCCCCCTGTTTTCGACTTCTAGGAGCTCTGGCAGGCGCGATGCTGGGCCCGCACCCGAGTTCATTCTGGTTGTGCCTGTTTTGAGTGTTTCAACAACACCACGAGTCGGATCCCAAAGCAGCACCCCATGGGCAGGTGCTATGCGCTCGAGTTCGGACAGGAGTAGCGTAACACACTGTATCAGGCAGCTTACCCAACTCGAGTAGGCTTGTCGGATTGGTTCTAGAAAACAGGCTGGATAATGATGCCTAGAATTAATATATGTGATATAGTTATACCGATTCCTCAAATAATTACTTTAAAATACAGCGATACGAGCAACCCGCATCTCAACTGGAGTCACGGCTAGTTGCTCCCATGTGACCCCACGGTGTTTGCCTCCTACTCAATAATCAGGATTCGGGCTAACGGCCGCTGGATGCAAGATTCCAGGACCACACCGGCAGGTACAGTCCCGCGCGAACACCCCGGAAACCCCACCATCATGTTACTCATATAAACGATAATACATCCTTTCCTTCCTACTCATGCCCTGTCATTTCCATTATCAACCGTTTCCTGAGTACCGAAGGGTTATCTCACCGACTCTCGGAAGAAATGAGACCGACCGCTTTGTCCGGCAGTGGTGCCAACTCCCGAACTGCGGTCTTGGGCTGATCTCTGTCCCAAACCTCCTTGGTAAGTCTCCATAACCGCCACAGTTACAAAACACGCAAAGCGTACCCCTCCCAGCAGATGATAGAAACCGTCAGGATAAAGTCTGGGATCGAGTGATAGTCTATGAACATGATCCGCCTATTTGGGAGTTGGGGATGGATCCGCGTCCACATGTCAACGAGCCTTGCGGCGTCTCCAATCCCGCCTGGTGGCCCCACAATAATTTACTGGTTGGTCATCGCTGGGAACAAGGCGATTATAGTGCATGCAGTCTAGGCGCAGCACCAAGTCGGACGAAATGGGGGACGCAGCTGGGTACGCCCTGTTAGTTGAGCGGTGAATTTCAGATCCTAGGTTCTGATAAGAGACTATCCGTCAGTACCTTCAAGGGCTCTTTGAATCGCTACCTAGCTTAGTTGGCCGTAGGAATTGAATTTGGTTTTAACGAACTTATCGATCGTTGGGCAAATGGGCTAGAATAGCGGCAGCGACCAACCGTGACACCGCACTTCGCTGTACTGTACGAATGCTATGCTGCGCTCGGCAGTCGCGACGGGCATCGGGGACACGGCTCCTATCCACGGAACCTGGACGAGGCTGCGGGAGAGTATCCCACTGGGGGTACTCTGGGTTGTTGGTCCATCGCATTGCAATTCATATTTTATCCCAGAGGTATCTGCTCGGGGGAGATTACATGTCCGGAGTGAGCAACCGATAGTAGCGAACTCCAAAACCGCAGCAATGTCTCTAAAAGACTATAGGAACAAGGGAAAGAGGGCTTCCGGGGTCGAGGAGACCTCAATAGGATTGTCATACCACAGGAGTTCTATTCGCGTGTAGCCTATTCTTTCCGGTGTGTATTTAGTTGCAACTTCCGGAAACTTGATCACACCAGAGGTGTTGTATCCAGTACAGGATTTGTGCCGTGCTACAGTATAGAGCATAGAGAGGTGTGGCGTCTGCTGCTGCAGCTCCATCTCTACTACGCTCCGGGTCTCGCTTTTCACCTTCCTACTTCCGAAGGTGATGATGGGGTAAAACACCATACCAACTCTCATGATCCTACCCCCCGAGATCGAACTTGGAGTTTCATAGGCTTGTGGGATGGATTCCATCATAAGGTAGATACCTACTTTTTGCTAGCATCTTACTGCTACAGAAATAAATTTTTCCACAGTGGCATCTCACCTAGACTGTAGGAAGAATCACCGCCTCCTTCTAGTTTAGTCGGCAATTTCCTGTCTGATTAGTCAACGATTTCATACTCAAACTGTTGCATTGCTTAAATTTGTGCCAAGTCAGTCAAAACCAGTTCCAGGGATTTGCACATCCAGGTTGTGGTATTGTAACTTTGATCTAATTGTCTCGAGAATTCCAAGGGGCTCTGGAGTAACTAATAGGATAGGAGGAGGAGTGTCAAAGGATAATTCCCCAATAGAATAAGAAGAAATGTATAGGAATTATAAGAGTACCTGTTCAACTTGTGGTATTTTAAAATCTGGTCCTGTGAGGCTTTATACACTGAATCATCAAAGGATCACAAGTTTCCAAATACAAATAACTCAAACTTAACAGTAACAAAAATACCTTGCATAAGGGAAGACTCATAATATAATAACTCGGTAGCATACTAAGATATCCTCCGTTGCTAAAACAAGAAATTGGAAGTGATAGGATACAATCGACAAGATGAGTGATAGAATCCAAAGAGCACTAATAGCTAATGCCATCAGGTATCATAGGAAGGAACAACAGTAACATAGCACTCTCAGATATCAAATCATCCCAGCAGTAAGAATGACACTGATGTTCTGTCACAGCACCGTCGAATACCAAAGAATAAATATCAAAACCCTCCCTCCACGTTCCAATCATGAAAATTCACCTTCAAATTTCAAACATATTTCGTTCGATCCTACCTCTCAATCCATCACAAAAACAAAGTCTCGGGACATCAATATTTTCACCACTCTGAAAATAACCTGCAAATACCGATCAAGTATCATAATTCAAAAGATATACCAAGGCACCACAAATAATTGGAAACCTACTCCTCCATTTGGATAGGGAATCGAATGCCTAGTGTAGAATACTTACTAAAAGAAATCTAGAAAAAAAAGCAATCCTACAAATCCCAGTATATACTACGGTATACAAAAACCTTTTTCAAGGAAATCTCTACTTTCTCGTTCCCGTTCCTATCTAGTCCAATGAATTTCTTTCTTTTTCCTTGTCGAAATACCCCTAACTTTTACTGCTTTATGAAGCTGATGTCAAACTGGCGATTTCGTAGTGGTAGGTGATATACTGACGCCCGCGGATTTTTTGGATACCCTTGACATCGCGTGACGGAAGGATCAAAAAATAAATGTGAAGACTTCTCTTTCGGCTCCATTGGGTCCACACTTGTGCCAAGGATATTAGCACACTTCTAGCTGTGAACTGGTATCATGCCAGATTTATTGGGGGGAGTCTCGTAGAGTCCTGTGTTCTTCTCCATGATTGGGGGGGGGTTTTTTTTTTCTGACAATAGTCACAAGGCGTCACTCAAGATCCGTCCGGCTTGCACTGTTGAACGAAATACGGGATGTGACCTACGATAACATACAAGTTAACGCAAGATGACTTTTTTGCCAAAAACGACCAAGGCTGGTAATGCGGGGAGAAAGCGAGGGAGGCCGAAATGTCTCCATATCCCAACACAATCCATGAAACACCGGGAGTTACAGTATTGGTAGCCGAAGCTACAAGTATGATATACACTCGAGTACGCTTCTAGAATACTGCAAGAGCCCCATATCCGATCCCTGAATGCTTGTGCGGGAGTGAACCCCCGCCAGGTCGGTCTGCTTCCACGACTAAAGTGGTGGAATGGAGAAAATGGATGGTTAATCGAATTCTATCCCCCCCCCCCCCTCCACTCCCCGCTATCGGGGTCCTGAAGTCGGAAAGGTCTACTGTACAGTACTTCGGGCACAGTACTGAGGCGATTAAACTGAAACTACTTAAACCATACCCAAGTAGTCGTAAATTAGTTCGACCCCTCGGTTATACAGAACCAATGTCGCTAAATTGGTCGAGGACAAGATCTCTTTTTCTCTGGTTCTACTGCAACTCCTTGGCGTGACAGGAACGATCGCCGGTAAGTACATTAGTGGACTTGTCAAGCAGGCTATGGCTCAGTAATGAAGGTTCCGGAAGGGATAGTGAAGGCGTTCGGATTCGAGAGGCGGACACTTCTAAAGCTGTGGCGAAAGGAAAATCTGGCTTTATCTTAGTTGGCTCCCTTCTACAAAGACGGGCTTTGGTCAGTTTCTAGAAATTGGGCTATCGGAGCCCCTCCGCTCAGTACTAATCATCGTACAAGGATCTCCAGATATTAATACCTCGAATATCCCTCTGGTACACGTGCTCCCGGGATGCCGCCCAGTCATCATTACAGTCCATGCCTCTAGATCAAGTGCCTGCCTGATTCCCTCCGCTCTACAAAGCCTGTGACCTCAATCTAACCTTTTTAGAGGAAACCTTTCTGACCGTTGCTGAAACGTGCTCAACCCACCTATACTTCATGCTAGTCAGCGATATCCTGCTTCTACTTCAGTTCATACTACACCAGTTCCTCTCCTTAAAGAAGGGTCACGGCACTAGACAATGCACCCTGCCATGGAATAACCAAATTCCTATAGTCACTCCCAAACCGCTCAAGCGATACAAATACAATATCTCTACTAAGATGATGCTAAGCTTCTATGATCCACCGCTTCCAATGACCGCATAGACCTACTCGTAGAGATTATCTGAAAGGATTCACCGCGCCACACTATCTAGCGGCCCCGGACTCACCGAACCCTCAACCCCTCTGACTGGGGCGAAATATCGAGATGCTGACTGCAGAGTTTTTTCCTGTAGGTCCAGATCATTCATATCTGGGCTGCTCCGAGAGGGGGCACAGATGCAGTGAAATAGCTACGCAGGCCGAAAGATCTCAATCCCGACAGGAGGGGGATTGTGAACCAAAGAATCTTCCATTGGCTGAGCAGGAAAGCAGAGAAGCAGTGGTAGTTTTTTGTTAGCAATCGAAGACGCTAAATCCGATATCTGACAAGGAAGCACATATGCCAAGTTCGTGAAAATCATTCCTAGGTCAAGAGAGGGTAAATCTGATACTCAGCCTGAAGGTGTCAACCTCAATTCCATTTCGGCTACAAACAAACCCCGCCATCTTCAGCCGCTTCATCTGGTAACGAAGGGGTAGTGAGTATACCACCCGCACGAGGTATGTAAAGCTCAACTTGAGAGATTGTAACAGAGCAACACTTATCTCAGGACGGTTGCGAAGAGCGTGAGGGAGTGATAGGGGCTATACGGGCCTGGGAGGATGTCAGCATCAGCATAAGAGATAATTGCGGAGTATGGCCACTAGCGTGGGCATCTTCGGGTGGATTTGACGAAGTAGTAGTGCTATTCCCATGCCGAGAAGACCAGAGATTAATTTCCGTGACTCTGCTGGAAAAACACCGCTATCTTGAGCTGCTATCCGGGGATGTAAGCCACCACATCAACTACCGGTATAACAAGTAGCTGCGGACCTCCTACCCACCTACTCGTATAGGGGGAAATAGTGACCCTGCGTTATAAGCTACAGGACGGCGGCACTTTGCAGGAGACCTGCGTCTGAATTACAGTTGCTCACCCGATCTTTCGCATCTAGCCATTGGTCGACACCCACACCCCAGATATCCTGCAAGACACTCAACGAAAACGGTGAGAAAATGGAGGGGTCCTGTACCAGCGTAGCTTGATTTCATAATGAGACTCCTCATTCGGTCAGGCTATCCCTTACTTTATGTCGTTCCGGGTAGTTTTTTCAGTTGATCCCCTCGCACTCAAGTCCTATTTCCCGCTGATGGTCCTCTCCGTGCTTTAGCTTCGTTCAGTCCAACAGCGAGGCAAGTCAGCTCACAGACTCAACAACAAGCACCCTCCACACCTAGCCACAGAGGTTTTAAAAAAAGAAACGTGCGTGGTGCGAGCGGGGGGTGACAAATGATTGATTTAGCTATTGAAGTAGCCAAA
>QFET01006867.1:0-36892 GCA_003316355.1 Tuber calosporum | reverse complement strand
CTACCGGACCCACCCAGGACTCCCTCCCCCACCACTACCACCATGGATCTTACAACCACCAGACAGCCAGTCCCACCAACTGGTGCTCCAGCCTGCCCTCGCCCCAAATCTGTTGCACCAGTCCCCACCTGGCTCTCCAGTTCTCCACTCCCACATGACCCATCGGGCTTTCCTCGCCAATGAGTCCAGCACTGGACCCCTCCTCCCTGACGGAGGTGCCAGGCACTACCCTCACCCTCATTCTGCACAACTGCCTTGGGATATGGAATGTGTTTCTGTCTCTATTCAATAGTCTCAAGGCAATGCCCACCTCTCCACATTTGGTCGCCCTCCAGGATCCTCCGGTCTTCCAGGGGCGACTACCAATATTTTCCTCGTATAAATATTTTTCCCCACCTACTACTAACAGTGCCAAACCTAGGGTGGCCGTTTATGCTCTCCTTGATTTCGTGCAAGTTTTTGCACTACTACCCGTCTTCTTAAACCGGCTGGACTTTATGGCAATTGATATTCAATCCCCCTCAGGCCTGTTTAACTATGCTCATCAGGTCTTCCGCGTTTACAATGCCTACTCCACCACTGGATACCTATCACACACCCGCACAATTACCCCATCTTTTATATTCAGGGAACATGCTTTACCCACCGCCCTGGTAGGGGATTTGAACCTCCATCACCCTCTTTCCGACCCTCTTAGCGTCCTTTCTAATTCTGAATTTAATCTTTCTTCCCCATACTTTGACCTGGCCTCCGAGCTAGGCTACTCACTTATAAATACCCCCAGTGTATTCACTAGGTTCCCCTTCGATGGCACATCCAGACCTGCAGTCTTAGACCTGGCCTTCGCAAATCCCTCCCTTGCCCACTTTGTTAGCTCATGGGGTATCACCCTCCCACACACTGGCTCTGACCATGTCCCAATCACGATATCCCTTTCAACGCCCTGTATACGACAGCCTGATCCCACTCCTAACTGGACCCTAACGGATTGGCACACACTCTCCCCTCTCATCAAGGATCTATCAGTCCCACCTCCTCCCCTGCTCCCTACCTCAACCTCACTTAGTGCTTGATTCGACCGCCACCTACGCACCATCACCTCCCTTCTAGCCCAGCACACACCAAACAAAGTCCTTGATTCAGGTCAATGCCATAGTGGACAGCTGAACTATTGCAGCTGCACCAAGCTTTCAACAGAGAGGCAAGAAAATCAGACATATCCCCCTCCACCACGCTCTCCGACAGTGCAGATACCTTCCACCTCGCGTATTTCAAGGCCATAAAAAAGGCCCTGGCATCACACTGGAATTCTTCCTCACCTCCTTGGACTGCAAATCGGTGTAGGCCGCCCGGAGGATCACTAGGTGGCGCCCCCCTGATCGGTTCCCCTCCTTTCCCAATACCACGACACCAGTCGCAGTTAACACCTCCCTCCTGCATCACTTTTTTCCTCCTAAAGACCCCCAATGCTTGCCATCCATCCTGCGACTGTTCGCGGACTTCCTACCACTTCGGAAACAGGAAGTCTCCCTCACCCACCGCAAGTCCTCCAACACCTCAGCCCCTGGGCCCAACCTGATGCCCTATGGCATATGGAAAAGGATCAACGACATCAACCCCACCTTCCTCACCCCCCTCCTAGGTCGCCTGGTAACCTATTGCTTCTACCACTCCTCCTTTAAAAGAGCCAATGGCATTGTCCTCTCCAAGCCCGGCAAATCTGATTATAACTCCCCTTCCTCCTTCAGGGTCATGGTCCACCTAGAAACTATATCCAAGATTCTGGAAAGGATAATGGCAACCCGCCTTTCGCTAATGGCCCGCACTGTTGTCCTCATCCACCCAAACCAATGTGGCTCGCTTTCTGGCCTTGGCACCATGACGAATGTGCTGCCCTTATACCCGAGGTCTGCCTGCTGCAACGTGCAGGCCACAAGACCTCTACCCTCTTCCTTGATATTAAGGGAGGCTTTGATAATATTTCCTCTACTTGTTTATCTTCCCTACCTCGCGCCAAAGGCGTATCTCCTTATATGGTTTCTTAGGTTTGTTCCTTTTTGACTGACCGCAAATGCCGCCTGATTTTTCAGGGCTCCCCTAATATTTTCTTGCCTGTTCAAGTAGGTGCCCCCCAGGGCTCTCCTTTCTCTCCTTTGTTATTTTTAATTTATGTATCCTCCGTGCACCTGTTTATCCCAAAGGGGATTATGTTTTCCTAGGTTGATGATTTTACTGTCATGTTGGGTCTGGGTCATACCGGAGGAACAGACAGCTACTTCAACACTACTATGCCCGCCTCTGCAGGAAGGCCTCCCCACTTAAAGTCTCATTCTCCAGTCCAAAAACCGAACTCATCCACCGGCGAACTCTAAGGGACCACTCTCCCCCCTCCCTTGCTCTTGTCTCACTCGATGGGAGTCTTTTCCACCCTTCTTCCATTTTCCGGTGGCTAGGATACTGGTTCTCACCCTCGATGGAGACCTCTACCCACTTCCTCAAGAGGCTAGCCCTCACCTAAGGGGCCTTCGGCCTCATCAGGCAACTCTCTCCTCCTGGCATAGGCATAGTCCCCTTCCTGAACCGCAGACTAGCCATGGCCAGCTACTACCAGCCCTCACTTACGGAGCGGACCTCCTCATCCTCAACGCTGCGATGATGGGGAAGATTGAGTTCTTTTGGACCAAGGTTCAACGATGGGTCACTAACTGCTGATTATCGACTCCTGTATCAATCCTTCCCTGTGAGGATTGCCTCCCCCCACTCTACTCGCTCCTCCGCCATCGCCGCAGGATGGCCGCACTACGGTTGGCCTTCTCCCCTCCCGAGATCAACCCTGCGGCAGCCCGGCTGCCCCTATCTTTCCATCCTACTCCAATTTTACGGCAGGGGACTCCACCAGCCACCCCCTTCGTGGCCTTAGGGGCAACTACATCCCCCTCCTCTGGAACTAACCAAGGCCTATACCGGCCGTACACTCTCACCTCCCAATCGAGAGAATGTGCTACCTCTTGGTCTAGGTGGCACCTGATGGTTTCAATCTCCCACAGATAAACTCCCACCTCCTACCAGGCACTGTTTTAGCCACCCCTCCTCCGATCCCAGGTGCTGTCTCCTACAAATTGATGAAGGAGGAGTGCAGAAAGGACCTCCTCTCTGATTGGACACACCTGTCCCCACCCCCTCCTTACTACCAGTACAAGCCGTCCCTACGCTCACCTGCCTTCATGGGCCTCGACCGCTTCACAGCTGGGCGAATCCACCAAATGCGCGCTGGTAAGAGCTATCTTGAAGCGCATCCCTCAGAGAACGATGCCGATCGCTCTCCCACCTGCCCTTCCTGCGACTCTGAGGATTAAACCTTTGAGCAAGCAATTCTCCACTGCCCCTCCAAGTCCCGAGAACGCCAGCTTTACCTTCCGAAGCTTCTACAATGGACCATAGCTTTCCACTTTGGGCCGACCTGGACATGATCCTTGGTCTTGCCTCATATATCTGCGCTACTCGCACAAACTTCCCACCTACCATGCCAGGGGTCTTTGGTACAGCTGCCTCCTCCTCCTCCGACTATGACTCAGACTGAGTGGTTTGTCTTTCTTGCCATATCTTTCCTTCCGATTATGATTTCTTTCACTATCATTTGATTCTATACCTTTTGAATTAGTCTCCTTTGTTGAGCGCGGTGACGGTATGGTCATCACTAGGGGAGAACTTGTGCAGTTATTTCTTTTGTTTTGCACGATTGGAATTAACATTTCGTTTATGCTATAGCTAGCGCTCAATGCACGTTCCTGTACGTTAACAGCGAATATTTGAAATCATCTTAAATCAAAATCCCGTACTTAAGGGATCACCAAGCAATGGAGAAGAGACCTTAACAATATATTTGAATTTGGTTCTAAAAAAAAGCCTTCCAGAAGCTTTATTTTTTATCATACTTTTTGTCGAGCTTTCCCGACAGTTCTCCGACTTTCTCAATACAAGCACGGCCTCTGAAATTCCACACTGCCGAATTGGCTATCCCTAACACTATATTGTTACTCTCCTGTCACCAAAGCAACTCTACATCCTCTCATGCCCATAGAAGACTTTGACGCAAAAGGTTTTCATCCGTACCAACATTGTGGGCACTGCCATCCTCTCTGCTTTGACAATCTATTTACTATTTGCTGTGAACCGTATGCACTTGACCTCCAAGCAGTAGCACTCTGACAACTTGCTCGCATACAGCGAAAATATACAGAATATATCTATCGTCAAGATAGACATCAGATAACCGCTTTTACAAAACAGAAACAATAATCCACATATCCTTTTTTGAAAAGATACTTGTTTCTTACCTTGTGGAAAACCCCTATTCAAACTAATTTTGGTTCCAGTAACAACCTTTTGCCTAAGAGGCCAAAGGACTGGCTGTTTTAAATTTTCTTATACACAAATTATTTGGGTATATAAGAGAGCTGCCATGACGATGGCACATGATGACACACCTATTCCTAGTCCTTTGGGACATGAGCGGATGATCAAAGAGGATGACAGGGAATCTACCCCTTCAGGATCATTAATCCCGTCCCGAAGCCATACCAGCTCTCCCTTTACACGTATGGGTCGTCCACCATCATAAGTTCCTTAATATGCTAAGTGAACCTAGAAGTGTGTCAATATGCAGGATAACTTCCAGCAAAATGTGGTCAATGCATTACGCCACCTGGACCGATCCCAGATAGAAAGTGCCAATGAGAATCAAATAGCGATCACACCACTATCACAGGATGCCATGCAGGGTTTTACAATTGTAGAATTGTTGCTAAGCACTATCGCAAGAGGTGCAGTTATCAATGATACAGAGATACAGGAAGGTCGCCATACATTGGAACAATTGAATGGTGATACTAAAAGGGAGCATCAAAGGTTACGTGCCCAGGTTCAGGAAGAGTTCCAAAGCCAACAGGCTCAACAGGAGCAACAGACAAAAGTCTCAGGGACTAGGGACTGAATCCTGGAAATGGCCTTAATGGAACTCAATACTCAGTTGAACCTACAGGACCAGGAATGGACCAGAAGAATGAATGAACAAAGCGAAATGGCTGCTCAACATCAACAAGAACAGATCAGTGGTATGAAGGCCTACCTAGATGCTCTAGTACTTCGATTAGCGGAAAGAGCACCTGCAACAACACAGCATGAATCTAGTGATAGTGATCCAGGACCGTCTAACCTAGGACCATCAATGATACCAATAGAAGGTACTATTCCTACAAAGGAATCAGCATCAACTCCATGGAAGGATAAAGGAAAAGGAGTTGACCATGGAGGTAATGACCTACTACCACCACTACCACCAGGTAACCTTGGTGATGCCTCTAACCCAGATGATGATGGGACCAATAGTGATGCAGACGATGGACAGGGTAGAAAGGGAGGCAGGCCGGAACGCGCCTCCCGTTTACCAGCTATTCCCAGAAATGATATACCCTACCACAGGTTAACTATGGCTCTCTTAGAACGTATCGGAGGACTTTCCAGACCAGCAAAGCTAATAGCGAAATCAGAATACTTCTTCAATGAAAATGACAACCAAGATATTCAAAACTGGTTGACAGCCTGTGAAGACTATATCGATAGCAATCCTACACAGTGGGAAATTCATGCACACCGACTAGTTTATGCCTTAGGGAAAACGAAGGGGAACAATGTTGCACCCTTCTCAGAGAAATACTGGAAGGTGATGGGTGGATTAGGTGAATATACCCGAGACATATACTATTCTACATGGGAACGCTTTCGATAAGACATTATGAAGTGATATATCGACATCGAGGAAAAACGACAAGCACTAGATGAAATGACTAAGATAGTCTATAAGGGAAAAATAGACACCTATCTTCTCCTTCTCGAAAATCTCGACATTACGGCCGGTCTCACAGGAATTGGTTGTAGACTATGGGTGGAAAGCAAACTTCCAGAAGATATTCTTTGCCCGTTATCCCATCTAAAGTTCTCCTCCGATGAGGAATGTATGGATACTATACGTAAAGTTAGCTGTCAAAAGGAGGTTTGTTTGGAACGGCACAAAGTATCCAGAGGAGAACCAACGTACAGTCGATTACCCTAATGAAAATGCAAAATACTGGTAAAAGAGTTAATACCAACCAAGGATTCACTAACAAGAAGCAAAAAATCAATCCATCACGATGGAGGGCATCTAAGGCAATCAGACACGAAAGGGGTTAATAAAAATAAACATGAGCATACGGAGTGGAAGAATGCTCACAATGGAATCCCCACAGATGTTGTGAATAAGCGATTGGCACACAAGGCTTGCACACGGAGAGGACTCAACAACCATAACTTGCGAAAATGTCGAAAGAACATAGTAGTAGCAAGACCCTTCGCTTAGCAACCAAGCTAAGAGCAATGGAAACTTTCCCGCAAACCTCGGACAGCTGCTCTCGCTATAAGAACATTACTGCCAAACATAAACCAGATATAGAAGGAACCAGCACCTTAGTTTTGGGAATTATCAGATACCGAAATGTCCTAGAAATGGCACCAATGGCGAGGAAGATTGGGTATACGGGGCTCTAGTAATAGCCACCGGAATCAAAACTGGGAACCCTCAAGTCTAGGGTGCTGAATATCACGACAATGAGGTTACAGACAATAAAAAGAATTCAAAAATTCTTTAAAAAAGATTAGCATGTAGGTCTATGTTTGTATGTCGGAAACCGTCGTTCCCTGCAACCTCGAGGAAGTTGCGTAGCGTACTTCAACTGCTTGGATTCAGGGGACCGGAGGATGAGACCTCCCCCATCAGGGAGATTTCGCTAATTTTATTTTCCCTCAAATTGGTGCTAATTTTAGGTTCCTGCATTTTACTTCTTCAGAAGACCGATCTCCTTTTTAGGCACTTGGATATGCTTCCCGTATTTAGACACTCAGGAAGTCCTGGGCTGTGGCAGGGAGATGAACCCCCACGGTTTGCTCTAGCCCTAGTTGCCTCCAGTAGAAATTACCATTGTATAATCGGCCAGAAGGTTGTATTGAACGCAGGACCCTGCGGACAAAATGAACGGGCCAGACTCATTAGACCATTACACCATAACTGAACAGCAGTAAAGTCTTCTGGGCAACCTCATGATATGGTCTTGCCTAAAATAGACGCGTTGTTTACATGACAACAACCACATCATCCAACAACAAAGTTTAAATATTACTGCTTTGGGACGAGTTCTTCCAAATTCGGAAACTGTTATTATTTTCAGATTTTCTGCTCTTTTCTGATATATAATTTATTTTCGCAAATAATCACTCCTTTAGGGAAATATCCTATGGGAAAGGCAGAGAAGTATAATTTTTTATTTCCTTTTTATGTAGTTATACCGGTTTCTCCCATATTGACAGTGGTTTTAAGTTTTTGGGAGCCCCTCAGCAGGGAGTAAAGACTGCTCGTAGTGGGCCGCCCAGAATCTTAATAATTGATTATTGATTTAGTTCGTCTGAGGAGACCTCTATCGTTAACTCAATGCTGGCATTGTCATGAATACCTATGCTATGCAACCACAATATCTTCTAAGCGAGGACGAACAGATATAACAACATCCCATATGCGACAGAATCTCAAAACAAAGAACCAAAACAATACCATTGGCCTGAACGAACTGCACGTATCTATGTGTACGGGAAACAATATCACATAAGAGTATCATTAGACTCAGGATCCAATATCTTTGTTATACACGAATATTTAATCAACGAATCAAATATTCCTTACAAGTCTAGTGAGGATACAATACGCATTTTGGGTTTTACTGGAGACGAATTTTCTACCGGAAGGGATTTCACACTTCCCCTTTACCTTGAAATTGTGAAAAATAAACACTTATCAAAGATTGTGTGTGAGATCGCACCAACAGGAAATTATGGAATAATAATTCCATTTGGGTGGTGGAATGATAAACATCCTATAACGGAAATTTAAGACCCAGAAACCTGGAGGTTTGAAGCTCTTGGAAGTCAGCTTCACCTATTACCGGAGGATGAAGGAATATCAATCGAGTGGGATGAGAAGGTTTTGGAAGATCTAGAGGCAGTGGTTATTGGAATAATTGCAAGAGTAGATAATGAGGAAGAAATAATCCTTGATACACTACCCGTGCAATACTATAACTACCAAGACCTCTTCCACCCGTCAACAGCGGCAAAACTACCTGCTCATCAGACCTTCGATCACACTATTGACCTCAAACCAGATTCCCAACCACCTTGGGGACCAATTTATCCCCTTTAGGAAAAGTAGTTAAAAGCACCGCGAACATATCTGGATGATATGTAAAACAGGAAATGTTTCCCCCACCAAATCACCGGCTGGAGCACCAATACATTTTCTACTGAAACCATATGGACATCTTAGGTTGGTATTTGACTACCAAGAACTAAACAAAGTCACTATCCTCAACATATATCCACTACTCCTTATGAGGGAATTACGTGACCATGTGGAAGGAGCCACCATTTTTACTAACCTGGATCTGAAGTGCGGTTACCACCTGATCTGCAACTGGTATGGCGATGAATGGAAAACAGGTTTGGGTATACGATACAGCCTATATTAATATAATGTCATGCCGTTTGGCCTGGGAAATGAACCAGCCAAATATCAATCAATATTGACTATGATTCTGAAAGACTTCCTCGATCAAAGAGTGGTAGTATACATTGTTGATATACTTGTTTACACTAAATCCGAGAAGGATCATGTCATATTAGTTAGAAAAGTCTTAGATAGACTGCAAGAATACAAAATGGCCATCTCGCTTACAAAAAGCACCTCTCATCTCCCATTAGTGGAGTTTCTTGGGTAAATTGTGTCTATTGATGGAGTTACTATGAGCAACTGAAAAGTGTAATCAATCAAGGCATGGAAACCACCTACTTTGGTAAAAGAAGTTCAAATATTTATAGGCTTCGTCAATTTCTAGCAGCAGTTCAAAAACAATTTCTCTTCACTATGCGCGCCAATTACTGATTTGCTTAAAGGAAACTCTAAGGATTTTTCTTGGGGAGAAAGGCAACAGCAAGCGTTTGAGGAGCTCAAATGTAGGTTTATCATAGCTCTAATATTGTGTCATTTCTATCCGGACAAGGACCCATTAGAGGAAACGGATACCAGCGATTATGCCCTTGGATGTGTCCTTTCTCAATATTTAGACAAAAAGCTACACCCAGTCACTTTCCATTCTCGAAGGTTATCACCTGCTGACCGCAATTATGACATTCATGACAAGGAATTGTTGCCAATATTGGTTGCGTTTGAAGAATGGCGATACTACCTTGCTTGGACCGATGAACCTTTCACAATATACACCTATCATCAAAACCTACAATATTTCCTCACAACAAAGGCCTGTCAGCAAGACAAATTCACTAGGCCCAGAAGCTCACTGATTTTAACTTTAAAATCATTTACCTAACCGGAACCATAGGGGGCAAACCTGATGCTTTGAGTAGGCGAACAGAGTACCGCCTGAGGAAGGAACTAAGCATGACGGGCAGGCTATACTTCAGTCTAATCACTTTGGAAACCCCAAGAATAACCGATACTTAGTTGTCTTAGTTATATGAGGCAAAGAAAACTCTAAAAAGCTCCAAGGGTGTTACCCATAGAGGAATAGAATAATACGATAAGGATTAAAAGACTTCAACTGGAAGCAAGAATCCTGATTCGAGGTTCCAATCTATCCGCCAGTTATGACCTATACAGTCCAAAGACAACATAGTTCCTGCGAAAGGGTACGTGCTCATATGGAGAGTATTATCTATCAGATTACCAATAGAAACATATGCACGTATTGGACCACCTAGTGGATTAGCAGTCAAGCATGGTATTCCTATTGGTGCCGGGTAGTGGATATGGACTATAGAGGTGAGGTTGAGATCCTCCTAGTCAACACTACAGACAATCATTTTCTGATACACACAGGAGACCGCATCACCCAGATGATTGTGGAAAAGGTTGATCAGAGAGAACTTGATGAAGTCATGTAGTTACATAATCCTGAACGAGCAAGCCAAGGGTTTGGCAGTTCAGGTATACAGTTCGGAGAAAACCAACCACAATTATGTTTCCTACATTCTGACAGAAAGCAGGAATATTTGCACTCAACCAATATTTGATTACACCCGATTTGCACTGTGGGACAAACACTCATGTTGAATGCAATAATCGTAAAATGTGAAGTCAAGAAACTTGATATAAACTTCTGGAAAAGGGTAAGGGAAACGGTAAACCAGGATCCAGATTGACTACACCGAAAGAAGGAACTGGAAATTTTACGGAATAATGGCAAAGAAATACCGTCACAGTGTACCCTAATAGAAGGAATTCTCTTCAATAAAGAACGCCTATAGGTTCCTCAAAACGAATACCTGGAGACTGATATTACACAAAGCTGTCACGACTCTAAGATCGCAGGACAATTCGGTTCAGAAAAGACTCTGGAAATTATCACTATAGACTTTTACTGGAAATGAATCACAAACTGGATAAATGACCATGTACGATCCTGTACTAAGTGCCAAAAGACTAAGGCTCCTAGATATGCATGCTTTGGGCTGTTACAACCACTCCAGTTCCCTTTTGCCCCTTGGGCATCTACCTTGGTAGATTTTATCACACAACTTACCAAATCTGCATGATACAGCCAGATCATGGTTGTAGTAGAACGGTTCAACAAAATTGCACACTTTATTGGCTTAGAAGAAAACGAGACTGCAAAGAATGTGGCTGAGGCATTCATCTAAGAGGTTTGGAAACCTCTCTGGTTACCAACAGAAATTATTTCCGACATGGATGCAAAGTTTACAGGAGAACTTTGCGAATCATTGTGCAAGACATAGAGCTTCAAGAGGAAGATGTCTACAGCTTACCATCCTCAACCTGATGGACAAACTGAAAGAGTCAACCAAGTGCTGAGTGGCTACCTTCAAATATTTATTAACTACGATCAGCATTACTAGTACCACCTACTGCCGTTAGCCGAGAATGCATATAACAACTCGTTAATAAGTGCACATGGAATAACCCCTTTCATCGCAAATTATGGTTACCATCCTCAAACAGAATGGATCAAAGAGCCAGAAGCTCAGAATCTAGGAGCAACTATGTATCCTCACTAGATGATAGTGATACATGAAACGGCAAAGGAATCTCT
This sequence comes from Tuber calosporum, assembly GCA_003316355.1. Lineage (NCBI taxonomy): Eukaryota > Fungi > Ascomycota > Pezizomycetes > Pezizales > Tuberaceae > Tuber > Tuber calosporum. The sequence goes on along the minus strand of QFET01006867.1, from coordinate 25,682 downwards.
AGAGAAGACTCGGGAAGGGATGAATGACAACTATGACCGCAAAGCTGACTGTCAACCAGACTTAAAAATTGGTGACTTTTTATGCTAAATGCGAAGAATATCTGCACCAAGCGACTATTCAAGAAGTTAGCGCTAAAATTATATTGCCCATTCAAAATCCTAGAGCAACGAGGAAACCTTGCCTATGAATTGGAATATCAGAGCGATAGAAAATCCATACTGTATTCGATGTATCACTAATAGATCCATACCAAATATCAGTTAGACCGGGCTGAGAACAATCACCCCTGCTACAAGAAAAGGTTGAAGGTAACCTCGAATGGGAAGTGGAAATAATTATCAAGAGTGTAATAATCTCATATGAGTGAATATTCAGACAACGTTCATGAACGATGCAAGAACTTCGATACTGCGTCAAATGTAAAGGATGTTCTGAAGATGAGAACACAAGGGAACCACCGGAGCAGTTAGAGTATGCTCAAGAATTGGTAGAAGATTTTCACAGGGAAAATCTGGCAATGCCAAAGTTGGGCAGAGTAGTATCTACGGAAAGGTTTTTCATACTGTAGCCAGGTTATCGCAGAATGTTTTTTAACCCTACCGGGAGGAGTACTATAGAGAAGAATTACTTCAAGACAAAGCATAGGAAGTGAGAGCTGATGTTACCCATATAGGAAATGGTACTAGACGTTCGAGGCTAATGATGTGATAGTAAATAGCGCCAGGAGGTGACTATATTGACTGCAACCCACACTGGCAATAAGTAGGCTCATATCTAGAACTACTCAGCCTCGGTGAAAGATGATAGAGTAATTTATCCAAGTAGATCTAATACGTACTCTGCATTTTTAATAATCCGAATCCATATGCACATGAGTGCATATATGCAGGAAAAACAGTCATCTAGACTAATCACCTGGTATTCCATATAATGTGCGCAAATGGGAGGCATGAACTTGGACTTAGTTCATTTGGCAAAGAGATCGAAGGCTATCTACTGGTGGAGTGCTTGACACCCTCAAAGAAATAGACAGTCCGGGGGATCATTTGCTGTAGTGGGGCATACACCTTCAGGGACAAATGGTGTTCACACTCTTTAGACCATGGTTGAAGTTTTCTAGGATACTTCTTTTATATGGCCAATCTAAGTACTGGGAAAAGTGTATAAATTGTTATCAGTCCACCGTAGTTAAGGGATCATCAAGAAATGGAGAAGAGACCTTAACAATATATTTGAATTCAGTTCTAAAACAAAGCCTTCGTGACCCTTGATCTTTTATCATATTTTTTACGTAGGTTTCCTGACAGTTCTCCGACTTTCTCAATATCAGCACGGCCTAGACAATTCCACAGTACCGAATTGGCTACCCCGTAACACTAGCCTTCCGAGACAATCTCAGTTTACGAAGAAAGATTATAAGCCTAGTCTGATTAACTTGCCCTCAGAGTCGACTACCCTTACCAGATTCCACTATTGCACTATCCAGTTATAAGGATACATGAGGAGAAAACCTGAAACATCTATACCCATCTTCATATCACGTGAAATCCAGCCTTACATCTCACTACATAGAATATGATAACGTATTTTCCAATACTTCCCCTATATTTCCTTTTCTATCTTTTGTTAGTGATTTCTTAAATGAATCACGCAACAATCCCTTAGTACATATATCTAATGTATTGTTGTCCAAGTCAACTCTAACTATTTTAATATCTTCTTTCTCAGGCTGCTCTCTAACAGAATGATATCGAATATTGAGGTGTTTAGTTCGATCTGAGATGCCATAGTTCTCTTTGAGACTTGTTTGCAGCTGTGTTATCACAATATTCGACTGGCATTGTTGTAATTCCCATCTACTTTAAGCCTCGTCTAATCCAAACTCTCTTGGTACCGCAAATAACAGTGCGACATATTCAGCTTCTGTTATTTATTGAGCCACTATCTATTGTTTCTTGCAGTGCCACAGATCTGTGTGCACTAGAGTCTGTATCATGAATGCAGTGAAGAATTTTCTATCGTACTGGGTGAATGTATTGGTACTGTTGCTGTGGACCTCTAGAGGTAGAGCCTCTGTATCATGTCCGAAGGTTAATCCTTTGTTCTTTGTACCTTTGAGATGGCGAAGTACTCATTTAGCAGCTGTTGGGTGGGTGTTTGTTGGGTTGGAGGCAAACTGACTGTGGATGTCAGTCGCATATGCGATATCTAATTTGGAAGCGACAGCAGCCTACATCAAGGATCCTATTATAGATTGAAATCTTTTCTGAATGCAGGGTTCCTCTTCTGGAGTTGCCTTTACATGTGGTAAGTGTGCTTCGGTTGGGGTTTTGGCTTCGTTTGCATCGGTCATACCAAATCGTTCAAGAATTTCCCTGATTTATCTTTCCTGGAATGGTTTGATACTGGTTTTTGCTCTTTTGCTTAAGATACTGAGTAGCGTAGAGGTTTCCCTAGAATGGGTACAAGAGAAGTGGGATCGTAGTTTTTAAACATACTGGTTTACTAGGGAGGTATTTCCGGTGATGAGAATGTCAACAACCTATATACACCAGTATAAATCTTTTGCAATTAGTGTAACAGGCGCTAGTCTGTGTGAACGGTTATACAATAGAGACTAAGCGGTAGCCTGCTATCGCTTTGGTGTCTAAGGGAGACCTGCAGAGAGACGAAGACAAGGGGAGTACAATAGAATGGTTTATGAAGCGAAGAGGAAAAATAGGATCGCCGTTCCACCAAGTGTATTCACTGTCTACACATCTGTATCAAGTCTGATGTCTCCTGCTAGCCAAGAGACTACTCTAAATACATGAAATCTTTCCTGCAAGAGGTGAGTCTCTGGAAACCCGCAGCCACTATCACTACTGGTACGTGTACAGCTCCCAGAACCCTGTGGCCCTGCCGGAGCCCTAAAAAGCCTGGGGCTTTCCCACAACCCGGCCTCTATCCTACCGCTGGTATACATAACCTGTTCCTTCCTTTGGAACTCCTGGGCCACAATCCTGCTGATCCTCCAAAGCATACAGTAATCAGGGAGCCGGAATCTAGAGATTCCAGTACGGAAATCAAATACAAAAGAAATCAAATCAAATGCATGTAATCTGACAAAGTAAAGGCTTACGAGAGTGGGAATAGAGCTACCGGAATATGTACACATGTTACATTCCCCAAATCTGAACAAAACTTATCTTCTCCTAATGCCATAGGCCTCATGCCGCTCTCCCAAGGCCAAAGCATGGAATCATCATCAGTGTTGAAGTAGCTATCATCTGGGCCTGCATAATCGTATTTCTCATTGTTATAAGTCTACATGAAATCGTTGGGTACTATGGTTCTAGGGCAAGGGATTGTAGAGACTTCCATAGGTTCCCAAGAGGTCCGGACACAATGGGAGGTGATCTTAGACATTGGTTATGTTCTGCGGATTTCTTTCCAGTATTCCGGTATGATTTCCATTGAGTTCTCCAGGTTCTCGAAAGGTTCCCAAAAGTCATCTGTCCTTTCATACCCTTTCCGGTGTACCAGGAACTCGACTCTGTTGTTCTGTAGGCGATATTCCGGTATCTCCGCCGCCTCCTATTCTTCTGCATTGTTGATGAGTATAGGGGCCAGCCTATCCATTCTCCAGGATGCAAATCTATTGGCATCGTTGTCATGGTATTGCATAAGGCATGAGATATGAAAGAATGGCTTCTGGCGCTCAAATCTCTTGGGCAATTCAAGCTTGTAGTTATCGCTACTAGAGTCATGCTATAGGACCTTATAGGGTCCTAACCAGTGAGGCTCTAGCTTCTTGTATCGTCCAGTGGCGGAGGTGTAAGGGCGTCCTCTAATAACAACTCTGGTACCAATGTTGAATAGACTTCGACAGGGGTTCCTCTTTTTATCTGCTTGCATAGTCTGCCGAAATGTGGCATGCTTTCTAGCCATATCAACTTCCATCCTGGTGGCTTCATGGGCATTCAAGATCTCGCCCACTGCTAGGACTTTGCTGCGGATCTGAGGACAGGATTGAAGAGCTTCTAAGGGCGTCCATAGAGTGCTTGGTATGGAGATATTCATAAGGATTCATGGGGGGCGCAATTCATGGCTCCCGCTATAGCGGGGAGGGCATTAGACCAGTTGTTCTGTCTTTTGTTGATGAAATTCCTCATCATCTGTTTAAGGGTGCGAATACGGCACTCTACCTGGCCATTGCTTTGGTGGTGGTATTGAGTAGCCATCCAGACCTGAATTCCCATTGACTTCATCATCTGAGACCGGAAATTAGAGGTAAAGCGGGAGTCTTGGTCCAGTACTATGCTTATGGGATGTCCATGAACATCAAATATCGTCTTCTGGAGCTTGCTGAATACTTTTTCGGAGGTGGCAAAGTCCTGAAGTGATATAAGAGAAGTATAGAAGGTAAAGCGATCGATTTTAAGAATGATAGTTGTATGGTTGTTTGATTGGTTGAAGTGGCCAGCGAAATCGATGGCAACGGATTGGTTGGCTTCGTCTGGTGCTGGCAGGGGTAGAGATCTGCCTGCCGGAAGTGTGGTTGGCTCCTTGTTGATATGACATTGATCACAAGAGTGACAGTAGGCTATGAAGTCCTGGCGCATCTGAGGCCAATAGAAAGAACTTGCAGCGTACTTGTAGGACTTGTGAGCAGAGAAATGTCCTAGGCCCTCATGAACTGTTTTAAGGATGAAATCCTGAAGGGATACGCCCCTCTCTAAGGGTCTCATAGGAATATAGATGTTAGAATAGCCGTTGGTATTGTCAGCTATCAGGAGGCCATCCTGGATTGAAAAGTGTAGCTTGTCAGTTGTCTCGAGGACTCGCCGGAAAAGAGGGTCATTCTGCTGAGCTTCAATCACAGCTGGGCAGAATTTTCCCAAGAGGGATGAATGGATGGTACCAAGAAAGGTCTGGGCCTTGTCAGTGTCTCTAGAATTCCAGAAAGCATTCATGATCACTATAGAGGGGTCTAGATGCTGGCGAAGCTAGTGAAGCTGCAGGTGGGGAGGCTGGAGTTAACATATCTGCAAGTCTAAGGTATTTATTTCCTGATGAGGGTAGGGACATAGGCCTATCGTTTGATGGAGGGGGGCTACTGTCCATTGAGGTATCTGATATTGCTTTCACTTTCTTTGCTTGCTTTCGCTTTTCAGGGTCCTTGAGGAAATATCCATTGGCTTCTTTGCTATCTCTGTATGAAATGCACTGGTCAGAATAGCAAGCAGTCCAAAAGAGCGCGGAATGGCTTCGTTCCTGGCTAGTCTGGTGAAGGTTCAAGGTAGCTTTGTCTCTCCAAGAATTGCCTGCCTGGATGCTGCTATCGTTGCTGATAGCGCTATTCTTGCGCTTTTGGGACCAAGTGACTGCATTTACTACTATCTCTTTGCTTCCTAGGTGGTCTGGGGAGCAGCGATAGATAGATTCGTGAGTAGTGATGGATGGAGAGTGCTGCGTTTCTTCAATGGTTTCCATTTCGCTATCGGAATCAGGCTATAGTATGAGGAAGAATTGTAGTTGGTTTGAATATGATTGGAGTTGTGGTTCTGGAGATCTGAATTTTCGGAGGTGGGGTCCTGTAGTTTATATCTTCAGGCCCTGAATTGGTTTCATGAATTCTAGATAGGTAGTCTACCAGATAAATCGAAACTCCAGGCATGTATTCTATTTTAAATTCGAAGTGGCTAAGATGCATTATCCATCTCTGCTGCCGCTCACTAAGATTCTTCTGTGTCATGAGCTTGGTAAGGCTCTCATGGTCGGTAACTATGGTGAACTTTGTGTGGCACAACAGGTGGGCAAAGGCTTGTACAGCCTCAACCATTGCAAGATCTTCCTGTTGGTTGGTGGGGTAGTTACTCTGAGAGGCGGACAGTTTCCTGGAATGGAATGCTGCCGGTCTGGCTGTATCTCTGGTTGGTCCTTGGCCTATCCAAGAACTACTGCCGGTAGGAGATGCAACAGTGAATAGCCAGATTAGTTTTGGGTTGGTATAGTCAATAGGTTTAAGAATTTGATGAGTTTTCACTGCCTTTTTTACTGCTTGAAAGGCTGCTTCCTGCAAGTCTGGCCTGATCCATTCAGCATCGCCGGTAAGCTCTGTAAGTGGTGCAGTAATGGTGGCGATGTGTGGGTGGAACTGGGAGATATAATTAACCATCCCACTAAAGCCCTGAAGCTCCTTTCTGTTCTGAGGTCTTTTCCAGTCCTCAACGCTTCTGATCCTCTCTGGTGCTGGATGAATGCCTTTATCATCAATTAGGTGACCTAGTATATCAAGTTTTTCTGCAAAGAAAACACTCTTCCTTGAATTCGCATATAGGTCTGCTTTTTCCAGCTTCTTACAAGTAGCTTTGATATGCTTGATATGGTCTTGGTGTATATCACTATATATCAGGATATCGTCAATGTATACCCATACATAGACTCCTAATTCTTCTGATAGTGTATCTTCCATGACTCTTATGAAAGTTCCTAGCACATTTGTGTCTCCTTGCAGCATTACTTTGCAGGCGAAGCCTCCAAAGGGTGTCTTGATAGTGTTGTACTTCTCATCCTCAGGCTCAACCCTGGTCTGAAAATAGGCATCACTGAGGTCTATCTTGCTTCTGAATTTGGCTCTACCCACAGTGTTGAGTATGAGCTGCTGATTAGGGATTGGGGCTTTGTCCTTCTTAGTGTTCTTATTCCTGTAGCGAAGGTCCACTAATGCTCTTATCCTGCCATCAGGTTTCCCTAGAATGCGCATGCTGGCGCCTCCTGGAGTTTGTGATCTGTAGAGTATCTCAGCCCTGGTTTACTTCTCTATCCATGCCTTGAATTTAGGGATCAATTTTTCCGGGGTCTAGAAGGTTGGCATCTTGTCATAAAGGTCTGGGTCCCTGAACATAATCTGGTGGTTAAAGCGCCGCAATGGTAGTAGGGTTTCTTTGTATTTCTGTGACAAAAACCTGAGGGAACATATGGAGGAAATCTGGTATGTCTTCTTGTTTAGCCATCGCTGAGCGAGGCTGTGTGCTCTTCCCATTACAGTTTACTCTGACTTTATGGTAAGGGAAATAGAGGGTATTTTTCTGGCAGTCAATAACTGTGCCAAAGCGTATGAGGTCCTTCATACTGAGTAGGATATCATAATCTGATACAGGAGTGACGCTCATGTATACCTTGGGTACCTTCATGCTTCCAATTTCAATATCTGTGATGCAGGTGTGATTGCTGCTTGATCTAGATCCTTTAACAGCCAATTTGAGCGTTGTAGGCGTCTTCTTATTGGTATAAGGGATATTGTTTGTTGTAACAAAGTGATTGCTGATTAGGGTACTGCCAATGGTTCCAGTCTATGCTAGGACCCTAGCGGGTTTCTTGTTGACTAGCATTGTGAATTCTAATGCTTGGAATAGCCTGGCGGCTTCCTTGGGGGCGCCAACAGTAGTCTTGTAGGTTATGATGGTATTCCTTCCATCCAACTCTTCTATGTCATCGCTCTTTGCCTCATAGTGCTCAGGATCGCTATCGGAGGTATCCTGGGTGACAGTGACATGATTGGACTTGATTTCCTTCTTTGGACAATCATTTGCCATATGTCCTCCTTCTCCTCAGTGGTAACAGGCTCCTTCTCTCTTGTGTCGATCCATTTCCTGCTTGCTTGGCGTCTTATACTTGGGAGGGGTCGATTTTCTTGCTGGAGCTTTGCCTTTTCCTGCTGGCTTATTGCTGGTTTATTGTGCTGAGTTCTTAGCTTTGTTTAGCTTATTTCCGGAGATGCTAGAGGAGTTGCCGCTACTCCCATAGGCTCCTGATTTGAACATTGTTGCATCATATCTCTCTGTCAGTTGGACAACTTGATTCCAGGTATCGGTATGTCTTATCTGTAGTTCCCCATTTCTTCTGAGCCTGGGATCCATGGCATCCAAAAAGCGTTGTCTTTGTGCATAGTCTGATATTGAGTCTCTTGGCAGTGTTCCTCTTAGGTCTTCTAGTTCTCCATCAATCTTGGAAAATGTCACTGGTGTTACACATATGGGAAATGGTACAAATATGTTGATGTGATAGTATATAGAACCGGGAGGTTACTATATAACTACAACCCATGCTGGCAAGAAGTAGAGTCTATAGCAGAGCTGCTCAGCCTTGGTGAAAGATATAGACTCTAATGTACGGAGTAATATGAGTCTTGATATTCCGCATGCATATGCACTTGAGTGCATATATACAGGAAAGACGGCCATCATAACTGATCAACTGGTATTCCGTAAGATGTTTGCAACTGGGCTACATCTACTTGAACTTAGTTCATTTAGCAAATGAATCGAAGGCTATTTACTGACGGAGTGCTAGACACCCACAGAATACTAAATAGTTCCTGGGATCATTTGACCGAGCGGGGCATACATTTTCAGGGTCAAACTGTGTTTCCACTTACCATGACCCTGGCCATGATATCTAAGGATACTTCATATTTATGGCTGACATAAGTACTGGGAGAATTGTATAAATAGCTAGCAGTTCCCTATAGTTAAGGGGTTGGGGACTTGAACCTCCATCACCCTCTTTCCAACCCTCTAAGGGTCCTTTCAGATACTGAATTTAGTCTTTCTTCCCCATACTTTGACCTGGCCTTTGAGCTAGGCTACTCACTTATAAATACACCAGGTGTATTCACTAGGTTCCCCTTCGATGGCTCATCCAGACCTGGAGTCTTAGACCTGGCCTTCGCAAATCCCTCCCTTGCCCCCTTTGTTAGCTCATGGGGTATCACCCTCCCACTCACTGGCTCTGACCATGTCCCAATCACAATAACCCTATCTACGCCATTCCTACGACAGCCTCACCCCGCTCCTAACTGGACCAAAACGGATTGGAACACACTCTCCCCTCTCATCAAGGATTTATCGGTCCCACCTCCTCCTCCCCCGCTTCCTACCTCAGCCTCACTTAGTGCTTGGTTCGACCGCCACCTGCGCACCATCACCTCTCTCCTAGCCCAGCACACACCGAACAAACGTCCTTACTTCAGGTCAAAACCATGGTGGACAGCTGAACTATCGCAGCTGCGCCAAGCTTTCAACAGAGAGGCAAGAATATCAAGCATGTCCCCCTCCACCACCCTCTCCGACAGTGCTCGTGCCTCCCGCCTCGCGTATTTCAAGGCCATAAAAAAGGCCTAGGCATCACAGTCGAACTCTTTTCTCACCTCCTTGGACTCCAAATCGGTGTGGGCTGCCCACAGGATCGCAAGTGGGCGCCACCCTGATCGATTCCCCTCCTTCCCCAACGCCACGACACCCGTCGAAGTCAACACCTCCCTCCTACATCACTTTTTTACTCCTAAACACCCCCATTCCTCGCCATCCATCCTGCGACCCTTCGCGGACTTCCTGCCACTTCAGAAACAGGAAGTCTCCCTCGCCCTCTGCACGTCCTCCAACTCCTCAGCCCCTGGGCCCAACCTGATCCCCTGTGGCATATGGAAAAGGATCAACAATATCAACCCCACCTTTCACACCTCCCTCCTAGGTCCCCTGCTGACCTATGGTTTCCACCCTTCCTCTCTTAAAAGAGCCAATGGCATTGTCCTCTCCAAGCCTGGCAAGTCTGATTATAACCCCCCCTCCTCCTTCCAAGTCATTGTCCTCCTAGAAACTATTTCCAAGATTCTGGAAAGGATAATGGCAACCCGCCTTTCGCTAATGGCCCGCACCGTTGGCCTCATCCACCCAATCCAATGTGGCTCGCTCCCCGGCCTCAGCATCTTTCACGCATGTGCTGCTGTCACTCACGAGGTCTGCCTGCTGCAACGTGCAGGCCTCAAGACCTCTACCCTTTTCCTTGATATTAAAGGAGGCTTTGATAATATTTCCTCTATCTGTTTATCTTCCCTACTTTGCGCCAAAGGTGTATCTCTCTATATGCTTTCTTGGGTTTGTTCCTTTTTGACTGACCGCAAATGCCGCTTGATTTTTCAAGGCTCCCCTAATATTTTCTTACCTGTTCAAATGGGTGCCCCCTAGGGCTCTCCTATCTCTCCTTTGTTATTTTTAATTTATGTTTCCTCCCTGCACTTGTCTATTCAAAAGGGGATTATGTTTTCTTATGTTGATGATTTTACTGTCACTGTTGGGTCTGGGTCATACCGGAGGAACACACAGCTTCTTCAAAACTACTACACCCGCCTCTGCACGAAGGCTAGCCCAGTTGGAGTCTCCTTCTCCATCCCCAAAACCGAACTCATCCACTGGCGAACTCCAAGGGATCGCTCTCCCCCCTCACTGGCCCCTGTCTCTCTCGATGGGAGTCTCTTCCACCTCTCTTCCATAGTCCGCTGGCTAGGATACTGGTTCTCACCCTTGATGGAAACCTCCACCCACTTCCTCAAGAGACTAGCCCTCACTCAGGGGGCCTTTGGCCTCATCAGGCAACTCTCTCCTCCTGGCATAGGCATTGTCCCCTACCTGAACCGCAGACTGGCCATGGGTCTGCTGCTACCGATCCTCACCTACGGAGCTGACCTCCGGGTCCCCAACGCTGCGATGAAGGGTAGGATGGATGTCTCTTGGAGCAAGGTCCAACAATGGGTCACTAACTGCTTCTCATCGACTCCTGTATCTATCCTTCCCTGTGAGGCTTGCCTCCCACCTCTCAACTCACTCCTCCCCCATCGCCGCAGGATGGCCGCATTATGGTTGGCCTGCTCCCCTCCCGAGATCAACCCTGCCGCAGCCCGGCTACCCCCATCATTTCCATCCTACTCCAATTTTGGGGCAGAGGACTCCTCCCGCCAACTCCTTCGTGGCCTTAGGGCCAACTACATCCCCCTCCACTGGAACCATCCAAGCCCCATAGCCGCCGTCCGCTCTCACCTCCCAATTGATGCAATGTGCTACCTCTTGGTTAAGGTGGCACCGGACGGGTTCAAACTCCCACATATAAACTCACACCTCCTATCGGGCACTGTTTTAGCCCCCCTCCTCCGATCCCAGGTGCTGTCTCCTACAAATTGATAAAGGAGCAATGCAGAAAGGACCTTCTCAATGATTTGACACTCCTGTCCCCACCACCTCCTTACTACCAGTACAAGCCGTCCCTACGCCCATATGCCTTCATGGACCTCGACCGCTTCACAACTGGGCGAATCCACCAAATGCGCCCTGGCAAGAGCTATCTTGCTGCGCAACCCTCATGGAACGATGCCAATCGTTCTCCCACCTGCCCTTCCTGCGACTCAGAGGACGAAACCTTCGAGCATGCAATTCTCCTCTGCCCCTCCAAGTACCGAGAACGCCAGCTTTACCTTCCGAAGGTGTCTACGATGGACCATGGCTCTGCACTTTGGGCCGACCTGGAAATGATCCTTGGTCTTGCCTCATACATCCGCGCTACTCGCACAAACTTCCCGCCCACCATGCCAGCAGTTTTTGCTACTGCTGCCTCCTACTCCTCTGACTATTTCTCAGACTGAGCGGTTTGACTTTCCTTTTATATTTATATCTTTCTTCTCAGTTATGATTTCTTTAGGTATCAATTCATTCTATACTTTTTGAATTAGTCACCATTGCTGGGCTCGGTGACGGTATGGTCATCACTGGGGGAGAACTTGTTCGCTTATTTCTTTTGTTTTGCACGGTTGGAATTAAGATTTCGTTTATGCCATAGCTAGCGCTCCATTCAGGTTCCTGTACGTTAACAGTGAATATATGAGATAATCAAAAAATCAAAAAATTAAAAAAAAAAACCCTATAGTTTAGGGATTATCAAGCAACGGAGAAGAGACATTAACAATATATTCAGTTATTAGTTAAAACAACTTTAAATCTATCGAGAACCATCTTTACCTTATTCTTTATTCTTTGATCTTAATGGAGCTTTTCTGACAGTTCTCCATCTATCACGATACTAGCACGGCCTAGGCAATTCTACAGTACCGAATTAGCTACCCCATAACTCTATATTGTTATTTTCTTGTCACCAAAGCTCTACAATATTCTAACACCTTTCCCCAAACGCAATTAAGAATCTATCCACGATTATATGGAAGATCCTCGACTCAACCCTCAATCTCCTAGTACAAATTTTGAACCTTTACTGAAACAACAACTAAGGTGTATCTCAGATATTTCACTATCAGGACAAGCTATCCTGAACTTTGATCCGTTATCTACCATATCCTCTTTTGTAGAAATACTTTCTACTGACCTTGCGGAAATACTGGTATTTGAAACTGTGGAACCCTAGTGGTTTTCTAACCCATTTTTAGTCCCCACATCTGAGGACTTTACGCAAATCTACAACTACTTTCATGGGCACTGACTTGGTCTGACATGTATTTCTGGACTGGGATTCTAAGTGGTCAGATTTTTCTTCCGTTCACGACTTTTGTGCCTGGAGGCCAGAGGACTGGCCATTTTAAATATTCCTATACCAAAACTATAAGGGTGTATAAGCGAGCTGCCATGGCTATGGCACGAGATGACACCCCTATTCCTAGTCCTTTGGGACCTGACCGGATGATTGAAGAGGACGACACAGATTCTACCCCTTGTAACGGGTGTACCCTATAGGAAGTTGGATCCTAAGGATGCGACCGCACCAAAAGACTCAACGCAAAGTTCACAGAAGGTAAAGATAAAAATAATTTTATCAAATGATAAAACTTAATATCGTTAAGCCAGAGCTTCACTCAATTCAAGTCTTCTCGAGAGGATCGTTGGTTATCAGAGTAGAGTGCCGTTCTCGTTTACTTAAGTAGAATTATAAAGCCAACGACACCCATCCCTACTCCGACCGTTAAGAGAGCTCCCTTCTCCACTCAGGGATCATCTGACACATGGCCCTTCCGGAATTAACTTCAGGGCCTGTGGATCGCTCGTGTAAGTTTAGTCCGTTCAATCATAATGGTTTTCTGCAATGCATTTTGATTATGTCTGCAGGAGAGAAAAACCTTTCCGATCACCGTCTTGTCAATGGCCAACTGATAATCCGACTTTGGACCCAAACCTAGGTATGAGACTCAGTAGCCCTATGGCTTTTTCCGTCTATGCAAACACTGCAGTCAACTGTGTCTACTTGGCCTATCGGCAGCCTTTCTTGTGACTCCATAGCTCCACCGGTAAGTGTCTTTACTGAGTTGTCTAAATAGGTGCTACCTATAGCCAACCGTTCAGGAATCACCTTAGCCGTGATAAGACTGAATGCCTCTTAGAGTGCTGTAACGTCCCTCAGTAATGGTATAGCGCCTGGGCTATGGTTGTGTAAGTAGTAGAGTTTTATCCGGACAAACTTCCGTTTATCCCCGACATCACAGATAGATATTCCGGGGGACCCCCATACCTCCCATAGGGATTATAGGCACCTAGAGTACCCACGGAAGGCCATCTGATGTAAATACTAACAACTTGCGCGGGTCGGCCGACGCCCACCCCTATATATATCCTTCAGACAGCTTCTGGTCGGAAGGACGGCAGTGACGTATACAGGGTTACGCTGCCACCTTCGATTTCTCAGCTTTGTTAGGCTTTTACCAACTGTCACCCTTTCCCACCCGTCGCAAGGGGCGAACGTGGGAGCCGCAAGGGGGTGTTGGACGCGCCAAAATTACTCCAACCACCCTGGGGTACTTGTATTAGGATTTCGCGTTTCGCATAACGTTAGGGGAGGGTAACTTAAGGTCCACGATTTCACCCGCGATCCACAAGGTAGGGTAACTGGGCCCTATCATGGTGCAAATCACTGCGGAAGTCTGTGTAATGCCCCTTTGCGTCACCAGAAGGTTCCGCGTAACTGACCTATTTGTTACACGCGATTCCACGAGCTAGAAACACCTGGTTACACAAATGTATCACACGCGGCGGCGTCTACACTGCTTACCATGTTTTCCTAGGGCTCCCTGTTACCCTGCCTAAGGGGTTACCCTGCCTAACTGAGGAGATGGGTTACCCTATCTAAAGGGTTACCCTGCCTAACTATGCTACTGGGTTACCCTACTCAAGAGGGTTACCCTGCCTGACTGTAGCTCCGGGTTACCCTGTCTAGCGGGGTTACCCTACCTAAGTGTGCACCAAGGTTACCCGGCCTTGCTGGGTTACCCTATCTAACTAGGTACCTAAGTACCCTTTCTTCAAGAAATGTGCTTATGGTTGCTATGTCACTTTGCAGGTGTCTGGTACTGTTCCTGTCCACGTCCTAGTAGGACCACTGGCTGGGCTGAGGTTCGGTAAGCTGTACCAACTGATCTAGGGGTGGTTACACCCCTTTAGCATCTCTAATTCCGTCCTGGGGCCAGACCAGCTCTCTCATTACACTTTTGGGTCGTCCACCATCCACAGTTCCAAAACATGCCGAGTGAGCTAAGAAGCCTGTCAGTACTCAAGATAACTTCCCGCAAAATGTGGTCTATGCATTGCCCACCTGGACCGATTCTTGAAAGAAAGTGCAGATGAGAATCATATAGCGATTTCAGCTTTGTCACAGGAGGCCAGGCAAGGATTCACCATGCTAGATTTATTACAAAGCCATATGGCAAGGGGTGAGATTATCAATGAAGCTGAAATACAGGAAGACCGCCGAGCACTTGAACGGTTGAGTGGCGATACTGAAAGGGAGCAGCAAATGTTACGTGCCAAGGTTCAAGAAGAATTCCGACGCTAACAGGCTCAACAGGAACAACAGGCCCATGTCTCAGAAACAAGGGATCGGATTCTGGAAAAAGCCCTAATGGACCTAAATGCTAAATTACACCAGCAGGAACAGGAATGGAATCGGAGGATGAATGAGCAACAAGAAATTGCGGCTCAACAACTAAGGCAAAAAGGCGAAGTTATGAAGGCATTCCTGGATGCCTTGGTACGACTACTGGCCGATAAACCAGTTCCAGTACCGACTCAGCATGTGCCCAGTGATGGTGATCCCAGACCAGCTAACCGAGGGCCACCATCTATTCTACCGGAACAGGGCACATTTCCAACCAAGGAATCAGCATCGACACCTAGGAAGGATAAAGGAAAAGGAGTCGACCGTGGAGGAAATAGCCTACCACCGCCACGACCATCAGGTACCCTTGGTGATGCCCCAGACCTAGATGATGATGGGTCCGATAGTGATAGAGAGGATGGACGGGGCAGAGAGGGCTGCAGGCTGGAACGCACTCCCCGTTTACCATCTATTCCCAGAAATGATGTACCCGAGGACAGGATAACTTTGGCTTTTTTAGACCGTATCAGTGGACTCTCCCAACCAGCAAAGCTAATAGCGTGACAATCCTACTTCTTTGAAGGATATGATAACCAAGATGTTCGAAATTGGTTGACAGCCTGTAGAGACTATTTCGATCGCAACCCTACACAGTGGGAAAATCATGCACACCGAATAGTTTTTGCCTTGGGGAAAACAAAGGGGAACAAAGTGGCACCCTTCTCGGAAAAATACTGGAAGGTGATAGGTGGATTAGGTGGATATACTCGACACCCGGATTATTCCACATGGGATCGATTTTGGCATGAAATCACAAAGCGATATATCAGCATTGAGGAGGAAAGACGCGCCCTAGAAGAAATGACCAAGGTAGTCTATGAGGGAAGGATTGACACTTATCTTCTGCTCCTCGAAAACCTAAATATCAAAGCCGGACTTAATGGAATTAGTTGGAGGGTGCGAGTTGTAAGCAAACTTATTGAAGAAATTTTGCGACCGTTATCCCATCTAAAATTCTCCTGCAATGAAGAATGGATGGAAACCATACGGGAAGTTGGGAGACAGGAGGATGAATATCTGGAACGGCGAAAATTATCCAAAGGAGAACCCTCACCCAGTGGAACATCTAAGCAAAAGCTCGATGATACCAGACAAGGGTTCAACACCAAACAAGGATATACCAACCAGAAACTAAAAAACAACCCCTCACGATGAAAAACTGCTAAGGCTATCCCATCAACAAAGGAAGCGGGAATGCAAATCAAAGATGAGCATACTGACTGGAAGAAAGCTCATGATAGAATCTCCCAAGAGGTGGTTGATAAGCGAAAAGCGGGAAGGAATGCACTCACTGTGGCCTCAACAAACACACCTGGTGAAAGTGTAGAAAGAACATAGTTGTAGCCAAGGCTTTCGCTAAACAGACAAAACAGGACTGGCCGAAGTTTTCACACAAACCACAGATGGCAACACTTATAGGAAGACCTAATTAATAATAGGTAAACAACATACAAAGCGGAGCCTCACCTCGGTTATGGGAATTATCGGACACGGGAATGTCCTAAGTGGCACCAACGGCGACAGCGATAGGGTATTCGGGTTACCAGGTAACTGGTGACCGGAATCGAAATAAGGGATCCCTCTAGGCTAGGGAGTGAGGAGTACTGGCTTTCGCAGGCACTATTCATAATAGGAGCACAAGAGAAGTTGTCCCTAAGTCCATAAGTCCTTAAGAGAACATGGTTAGTGGACAGACAAAGGTGGAGCAAACCTTTTTAAGAATGACAAAGGAGGGCAGTCATATCTTTGATCCTGAGAAACAACCAAGTCTCACCCATTTTTCAAAGGCCAGCAGGACAACAACCAGACATGCTACCAAAATGAAAAATAGTGCAAAAGAAAGCTGACGAGATAATGTTCAATAAAACAAACCTTTAGCAGGGGCAACCTTTGCCAGAGGAGCCACCCGGAGGCCTAATAAACATTCTGAGGGAATACTGTGATGCGAAACACAGCCTGAGTGACTTCATAAGCCACATACCTCAAATACCCACCCAATGGTGAGGATTGAACGCTTAACCTTTTGTCAAAGCACTACAACGCTGGCCAACTAGGCCAGCACTTAGAGGGGACCAACAGTATAAATAAAAACTCCCATAATACCGAAATTTTCGGGGTTTTTTGCGAAAATGCCAAGGTTTTAAAGGCTATTATTTCCATGATGGGATGAGCTATTCCAAATTTGGAAATGGTTAACCCTTACGGAATTTTAAATACTGTTCGGAAAACAATTTTATTTTCGAAAACAAACTTCCCTTTCAGGAAATTACACTCAAAAACCATAGCTAAGTAATTCAAAATAAACCCTAGCGCATATTACTAACAGCTATGCATATTAGCGATTCATAAAAAGCCGTGCATTATTAAGCACACATGTTTCCTATGAAAATAGGATTTTTTGATTTTCATGGGAGCCCCTCGGCAGGGGGTAAAGACTGCTTGTAGTGGGCCGCCCAGAATCTTAATTAATTAATTATTGTGTCCTAGTTCGTCTGAGGAGAGCTCTCTGGTTGAAACAATGCTGTCATTGTCACGAACATCCAACAAATACAACCATCATGTCTTCTAAGCGAGGACGAACTGATATAACACGGTCGCATAAGTGACAAAAGCTGGCTCATGAAGAACCAAAACGCTACCAATGCCCGGAAGGTGATGCACATATCTGTGTGTATGGAAAACGTTATTGCACAAAAGTCCTACTGGACTCAGGATCAAATATATTTGTTATTCACGAAAAATTGGTAAAGGAATTCAATATTCCACATGAATCTCGTCAGGATCCTATTCCTATTCTAGGATTTACAGGAGGCCAATTCTCTACCGGAAAGGATTATACTTGTCCTCTCTACCTGGAGATTGGAAAAAATAAACATTTGTCAAAAATAGTGTGTGAAATCGCACCTATCGGAAATTATGGAATAATAATTCCATTTGGGTAGTGGAAAGAGGAACATCCAATAAAGGAAATACATGACTCAGGAAACTGGAGTGTTGAGGCTCCGGGATGTCACTCCATCTGTTACCCGAAGATGAAGGCATTTCTATCGAATGGGACAAGGAGGTATTGGAAGACCCAGAGGCAGTTGTTATTGATAGAATAGCGAAAATAGATGATGAGGAAGAATTAGTCCTCGATTCACTTCCCAAACAATACCACGGCTACAATGACCTTTTTCGCCTGTCAACTGCAGCAAAATTACCCTCTCATCAAACCTTTGATCACGCTATTGACCTCAAACCAGACTCTCAACCACCCTGAGGACCAATTTATCCGCTATCGGAGAAACAGCTAAAAGCATTAAGAACATATTTGGATGATATTTTAAAACAAGGAAAGATCACCCCCAGCAAGTCTCCTGCCGGAGCACCAATACTTTTTGTTCCCAAACCGGATGGATGCCTCAGATTGGTAGTAGACTACCGAGGGTTGAACAAAGTGACTATCCATAATAAGTACCCTCTCCCTCTGATGACCGAACTACGGGACTGTGTTCAAGGAGCAATTATTTTCTGCAAGCTGGACCTCAAGCATGGATACCATCTAATCCGCATACGAAAGGGTGATGAATGGAAAACAGCATTTCGCACCAGATATGGCCTATATGAATACAAAGTTATGCCTTTCAGACTTGTCAAGGCACCTACAACATTTCAGTCATTTATGACTATGATCCTGAAAGACTTCCTTGATGAAGGGGTGGGAGTATATATCGATGATATACTCATCTACTCAAAAACGGAAAAGGATCATGTCATATTAGTAAAGAAGGTGCTGGAACGACTATGAGAGTATAATATGGCGATATCCATAACAAAAAGCACATTCCATGTTAAATCCCGGGAGTTTCTCTGGTATATAGTGGCTGTTGATGAAGTAACTATGAGCGAGCGCAAGGTTGAATCAATTAAGGCCTGGCAACCACCTATGTCGGTAAAAGAGATTCAAATCTTTATGGGATTTGCCAATTTTTACCGACGATTCATAAAGAATTTCTCTGTACTATGTGCACCAATTACCGTTTTATTGAAGGGAAATCCAAAGGATTTTGCTTGGGGAGAAATACAGCAAATTGCTTTTGATGAACTCAAACGACGGTTTATTACAGCTCCCATACTTTGTCACTTTCATCCTGAAAGAGAAACGGTAGTGGAAACTGATGCAAGCGATTATGCTCTCGGACGTGTTCAATCTCAATATATGGATAAGAAGTTGCACCCGGTTACATTCTACTCCGGCAGGGTTACCACGGCGGAACGCAACTATGATATCCATGATAAGGAGTTATTGGCAATCTTAGTTGCTTTGAAAGAATGGCGACACTACCTGGCAGGCACTGATGAACCTTTCACCATCTATACCGATCATCAAAATCTACAATACTTTCTCACAACTAAGGCCTGGTCGGCAAGACAAATCCGATAGGCCCAAAGGTTAACCGATTATAACTTAAAAATCATTTACAGACCTGGGACCAAAGGAGGTAAACCTGACGCATTAAGCAGGCGGCCAGAGTACCGCCCGAAGGAGGAAGCTGAGCATGCCAAGCAGGCTATACTTCAGTCTCATCACTTTGGAACCCACCAGAATAACCGAAACTTAGTCGTATCAGTCACATGAGGAATGGAAAATTTGGAACGACCCCAACCAGGATTGCCAAAAGAGCAAAGTAACAGTTCAGTTAGGGTTAAAAGGTTACTACAGGAAGCAAGAATTTCTACTCGAGGTTCCTAGTTAGCGGCAGGACACGACCTTTACAGTACTGAGGATACCATAGTTCCGTCTAAAGGGCAAGTGCTTATAGGGACTGGATCTGCCATCGGACTACCAATAGGAACATATGCCCGTATTGAACCACAGAGTAGATTGGCAGTCATGCATGGTATTTCCATTGGAGCCGGCGTAGTGGATGCGGACTATAGGAGGGAGGGTAAGATCCTCCTAGTCAACACTACTGACAAGGCTTTGCAGGTACAGACCGGAGACCGCATAGCGCAAATGATTAGGGAAAGAATTGATGAGAGAAAGCTTCATGAAGTTAGAGAGTTGGAAGATACGGAACGAGCAGGTCAAGGATTTGGGAGCTCGGGTATCCACTTGAAGGAAACTCAGCTGCAATTATGTTTCCTACATTCTAATGCCAAACACGAGTTCCTGGACACAACCGATATTGCCGTTCACCCAATATGCACTAAAGGACAAACCTTAATGTCCAATGCAATAATTGCTAAGTGCAATGTCAAGAAATTTGATAGGGACTTCATGGTAAGGGTAAAAAAGAAAGCAAAGGATGATCAAGAGTGGACATGTATGAAGCGGGAGTTACAACAATTAGGAGATGATGGCAACCTAATGCCAAAACAATGGACCATGATGGATGGAATGCTGTTCTATAAAGAACGCCTATACATTCCCCAGGACGAAACTCTGCAAACCGATATTGCAAAACGTTGTCATGACTCTAAAGTTGCAGGACATTTCGGTCAAGAAAAAACTCTTGAAATTATCACTAGGGATTTTTACTGGAAAAGAATTACCAACTACATAAACGACTATGTATGGTCATGTACAGAATGCCAAAAAACCAAGGCACAAAGGAATGCACGCTTTGGCCTACTGCAACTGTTGCAAGTACCTTTTGCAGCTTGGGCATCTACCTAGGTCGATTTTATTACGCAACTACCCAAATCTGCAGGTTACAGCCAAATTATGGTTGTAGTTGACCGATTCATGAAAATGGCACATTTTATCAGTCTGGAGGCAAATGCGACCACAAAGGATGTCACTCAGGCATTTATCAAAGAAGTTTGGAAACTTCATGGTCTACAAACCGAAATCATCTCCGACATGGACGCAAAGTTTGCAGTAGAATTCTGGGAGTCTCTGTGCAAGATGTTACGCATAAAGAGAAAAATGTCCACCGCATACCACCCTCAGACTGATGGACAAACGGAAAGGGTCAATCAAGTGCTGGGAGGATACCTACGGATATTTGTCAACTATGATCAGGATAATTGGTACCACCTTTTACCATTAGCCGAGTATGCATACAACAACTCAGTAACAACCGCTCATGGAATAACATTATTCTTTGCAAATTATGGTTACCACCCTCAAACAGAATGGATAAAGGAGCAAGAAGCCCAGAAACAAGGAGCTACTATGTATGCTCAATAGATGAAAACAATATGTGAAAAGGCAAAGGAATTATTGGACAAGACTCGAGAAGGAATGAACAAATACTATGACTGCAAAGCTCACAGCCAACCAGACTTCAAAACTGGTGATTGGGTTATGCTGAATGCAAAGAATATCAGTACTAAGCGACCATTCAAGAAGTTACCACCAAAATTATATGGTCCATTCAAAATCCTGGAGCAACGAGGAAACCCTGCCTACAAGTTGGAATTATCTAAACACTGGAAAATCCATCCGGTATTCCATGTATCACTACTTGAGTCATACAGAACTTCAGTTCGACCAGGCCGGGAACAACCACCAATGACACTGGAAGATGTTGAAGGTAACCAAGAATGGGAGGTGGAAAATATCATTAGGAGTGAAATAATCTCTTATGAATGAAGATTCAAAGGACGGTCAAGAACCATCCAAGAACTTTGATACTTTGTTAAATGGTAGCGATATTCAGAAGATGAGAACACCTGGGAACCACAGCAGCACTTACAGCATGCTCAAGATTTGGTAAAAGATTTTCATAAGGAAAATCCGGATATGCCAAGGTTGGGCTAGGTAGTATCTCCGGAAAGGTTTTTCCTGCTGTGGCCAAGTTATCGCAGAAGGTTTTTTAACCCTAGCGGAAGGAGTACTAAAAGGTTATATTGCTTCAGGACGAAGTCAGGAAAACGGGAGCTGATGTTACACATATGGGAAATGGTACAAATATGTTGATGTGATAGTATATAGAACCGGGAGGTTACTATATGACTACAACCGATGCTGGCAAGAAGTAGTGTCTATAGCAGAGCTGCTCAGGCTCGGTGAAAGATATAGACTCTAATGTACGGACTACTATGACTCTTGATAATCCGCATGCATATGCACTAGAGTGCATATATGCAGGAAAGACGGCCATCCAGACTGATCAACTGGTATTCTGTAAGATGTTTGCAACTGGGCTACATCTACTTGAACTTGGTTCATTTGGTAAATGAATGGAAAGCTATTTACTGGTGGAGTGCTAGACACCCTCAGAATACTAAATAGTTCGTGGGATCATTTGACCGAGCGGGCATACATTTTCAGGGTCAAACTGGGTTTCCATTTACGAGGACCCTGGCCATGATAGCTAACGATACCTCATATATATGGCTAACATAAGTACCAGGAGAATTGTATAAATAGCTAGCAGTTCCCTATAGTTAAGGGATTATCAAGCAATGGAGCTGAGACCTTAACAATATATTCAGTTATTAGTTAAAACAACTTTAAAGCTATCAAGAACCATCTTTACATTATTCTTTATTCTTTAATCTTAACGGAGCTTCCCTGACAGTTCTCCATCTATCACGATACTATCACGGCCTAGGCAATTCAACAGTACTGAATTGGCTACCCCTTAACTGCAGGCTTACCTCCTCAGGACTGTTGTATCTTCTGCCATTTGAGGTACAGGTCATCTGTGTTGGTTAATGCTTCAAAAAGCTGCTTAAAGCGATTCTTTTTATTCTTGGGGGGAAGGTTGAATGTCTTCTAACTCATCCATGAGGTTGAGGTATGCACTATGTGCTCGCTTACCTCTATAGGTGCCATAGTAGTCCACCATATCCTCTGTGTCATCAAGGACATCATACTTGGATAAGTACTTCTTAACCTCCCTAAACCAGTGCTTAAGTTTTTCTGGTTGTATATCTTCGCCTTCTCTACTGAATTAGGATCGTTGTGGAAGCTTGATCTTTGGTTTCCTGGGTTGGTCTGGAGCTTCAGCCATCATCCTAGATGCTGGCGGAGGAGCTGGCGGGTGTCTGAGAGTTTCTGGTTCTTTCCCTTTTCCTAGAGGTACTGGTGGTGGTCTAGAGGGTCCTGGGGAGTCTGGAAATCCGCCAGGTGGTGTTTCGCTTCTTGAGGGTACTGCAGAGTGTGGTAGTGTTCCAAAGACTGTCTCCAAGATCCTTCTGGTTCTTGGTCTCGATTCCTGAGCAGTTTCTGTTCTCTGGCTTTCCCTTTGGATGATTTGCTCTGCTGTAAGGTCCTCTTCTGAGTCTGTAACAAGGTCTCCTGGTTGTAGGAAACTTTGTCTAGGTATAGGTGTATCGTCACCTTCTCCTTCTGGGTCTGGGTCTGGATTATTCCCAAGTTTGCTGGGAGGTTGGGATATCCTTCCAGAGAGAGAGAACCAGGTGGTCTGACTTCTTCTGTCTGTAATGATGAATGTAGCACCTGAGCAGATAGTCTCTCCCTGCCACTCCTGCTTCTAACTAGTTATCAAGAAAAGGGAAAGGTGATCAATCCTACCCACTGTTCTCAATCCTGAGAACCAGATATCACCTGCTGAGGCGAAAAAAATGTAACAGGTACTAGCCTGTGTGAAGGGTTATACAATAGAGCCTAAGCGGTAGCCTGCTATCGCTTTGGTGTCTAAGGGAGACCTGCTGAGAGGCAAAGACAAGGGGAGTACAATCAAATAGTTTATAGAGTGAAGGGGAACAATAGGATCGCCATTCAACCAAGTGTATTCACTGTCTAGGCATCTGTCTCAAGTCTAATGTCTCCTGCTAGCCAGAAGATCACTCTTAAATACCTGAAATCTTTCCTGCAAGAGCTGAGGCTCTGGAAACCTGCAGCTATTATCATTACCAGTAAGTGTACAGCTACCGGAATCCTGTGGCCCTGCCTGAGTCCTGGAAAGCCTGAGGCTTTCCCACAACACTGCCTCTTTCCTACCGCCGGTATACATGACCTGTTCCTTCCCTTGGAACTCCTGGGGCACAATCCTGCGGATCCTCCAAAGCATACAGTAATCAGGGCGCCGGAATCTAGAGATTGGAGTAGGGAAATCAAATACAAAAGAAATCAAATCAAATGAAAGTAATCTGACAAAGGAAAGGCTAACAAGAGTGGGAATAGAGGTACCGGAACATGTACACATGTTACAATTAGAATACATGCAACGAAGTCTTTAACCTTCTGGTTTATCTTTTCTAAGGCTTGAGTAAGGTGTTGAACCCATAGGCGTGAAGACTATTTAAGGCCATAGATTGCTTTCCACAACTTCCATACTTTTCCTGGTATGCGGTAACCTTCTGTAATATCTAGATATGCTTTATAGTCTATGTTGGCAAACAGGAATGTGCTCACAATGTCTAGTTGTTGTAGGACGGATCCTCTCTTGATCACTAGACTTACCTATTTCTGTTATGACTTTAGGCATGCTACAGGGGCGTATCCTTCTTCGAAGTCTTGCCATAGAGTTTGGGTTCCATTTCTGATACTGGGTATTCAGGTACATCATAGTAGGTATGTGGCATTTGTTTCCTGATTTTACTCACTTCCTATTATTACTATTTTGATGATTGTTGCTCTTACAAGAGGCTTCCTTCGATAAGCCAGATATCGTTTTATATACCAAATGTCATTTTCGCATCAAGAGTTGGTCCAACCTCAGCGGAGAGGTTGAGAGTTGTTGCAGTATCTGCTGTGAAATTCATTATGTTGTCTATAGTACATGTCTGCATCACTCATAGAGTGATATTGGGGATAAGAAGGAGAATGTGTATGAGGAAAGGAATGGTAGTAGCGTTTTTAATGCATTGACAGTTTTGTCAGGTCGTATATGATTAGGTAGTGGCAGTCTTGCTAACCTGGACTGATAACCTAAAAATATTGCAGTATCAAAGGCTGTCTCTTATAATTAATATGGCAGCACTGAGATTTGAACATAGTATCTTATAGAATAAAAGCTGAGATTCCACTATTGCACTATCGAGTTATAAGGATACATGAAGAGAAAACCCGAAATATATTTACCCATCTTCGTATTATGTGAAATCCAACTATACATATGACTCCTCATATCTGTATGTGTTACATGACTCACATACACTCATGACTACATAGAATGTGATAACGTATTTTCCAATACTATCTTGGTTCTCCTCTTATTTTTTTTTTTATTTTTTTCTTGTGGAAGGAAATCATAGGCAATGGGAATACACATATCTATTACCTACCCGCCTATCCCGTAACTCAATTTTTCTTATGGGGTTGGGTCAGCATTTGTGGGCTTCTGTTTTAAACCCAACGTCTAGCGTTAGTGGAGGGCTATTTCTACTGCATTCAAATAGCCCTGCGTGGCTTGGAATATCTGTTATATCTACATCTATTGTTTTTTCTTTTCGACAACAGAATGCATGCCAGCGGTTTTGATATTCAAAGACCTGATAGTCAATGATTTTGATAGGAACGAACAGACATGATAACGAAATACTTCTTCAACAAATGATGAAATGAGAAAGTGTACATAGATATTGAATGACTAATAGGCAAAGTAGAGATGGTCGAGTGAGTGGAGAAAGAGCGAATGTCTGATGCATGATCAACAACTAACAAAGGAAAAACAAGTCGCCTTTTTATCCTTCTCAAATCATAAGCTTCCTTTCCTGCATATTTCCTGCGCCTGCCGAATCACTCATCACATCCTCCCACTGCTGTATATTTCCCAATCTTTGTCTAATCTTCTACAAGGGCGAAACTTGAATGACCGTGAGTATAGTTAAGAGCATTGCCGAGGGTCTTGTGTCTAGCCAAGAGGTTGTTGTTCCGGTATTATAAGCATCCTGGGGTTCAGAGTGGATGAGTAGGTGCTCGATGCAGTCGTACCATATGCGGCGGGTGGTTAGTCGTAGTGGATCCTTGGCAATTTTTTTTTTGTTAAATCCGTGGTTTTATTCGTACTAAGTACAGGAAAATCCTGGCATT
>QFET01006864.1:0-32868 GCA_003316355.1 Tuber calosporum | reverse complement strand
GCCCCCCCTTTCTATCATATCCCATCACCTACCCTAATCAATTGCCCGAGGGGAACATTGAGTTCGTTCCAAATTTTCCGCTTCTAAAAAAAAATTATCGCTTGGCAGCATCACTTGTGTGGGGAAAAAAAAGAAAAGGAAGGTGAGTATGATACTGACTAACTTGCAACTTCTTGTCGTTTGTCGGGAAGGGAAGGGAAAACGCGGCCTCTCAGATGAGATCCTGCTTCTATATTATTTATTTATTTATTATTATTATTATTATTATTATTATTATTATTATTATTATTATTTTTTCATTGCAAATCCACCGGCATCCCGAACCCTTCCCAACTCGTGCCGTTCTATTATCATACTTTCATCACTTGCTTTTTTTACAAACTTCAATCACTCGGAATGGCACAACCGGCCATCTGCTCCATCCACCGCAATTCGGTGCCTGCATTGAGGCTAAATCAGGTACAGTACAGTAAGCGCATCTTGGAAGATAGGCGGGAGACGAATGGCGGTATTCTCCTTTTGGTGAAGGATTGTCGTGTTTGTCGTACGAGGGGTTACGGTATTGGCGGGATGTTGTATGGATTGGGGGAGGGGGGGATTCGCTTGGGTAAATTTGGTCAAAGTAGCATGCTATTGTTGGTTTCCTGCGAACTTGAGGCTCAATTTTCTGGTTAGTGGTATGATATAATAAGTTATAATGACCGGATGTTTTCTGTCACTGGGTTTTTGCTGTCGTCGTTTGCCGTAACCTTCTATCGGTTGTTCCCTCCTACGGGTAACTAACCATGCTATGATACTATACCTTATGTCGAAGCGTTTGTGGGGGAATTGTGGTCTGACTTGTCCTAGCATGATGGGATTATAATAATAATAATAATAATATTGTTATTATTATAATAAAGTTTTGCGCACTATCATCCATTGGTGGAATGATGCCCGAGTATCCTGGTATAATAATCCTAATCATGCGAGCAAATCCTCACCTCTGATAAGCATCGGAATATTGATGACAGGGGTAGAGGGGGGGGGGGTAATCTCTAACTCCCTTGAAAAATTCAATAAATGCAATCCTGTATCACACCAGGAAAGGAAAAGAAAAAAATTAAAAATAAAAATAAAAAGACACCCTTCTGTACATATTATTATTATGCCGCAGTAATAACGACCAATCCTATTTCCCTCCCACCTCGAATTTGATTTAATCCCAACCTAGAACAATCTACGATCGACACAGAGGGTCCGACCGTACCTGGGAACGAAAATGGATCAGGCGGGGCTATTCCGGATTTTCGTACTTGTAGAGTAGAGTGATCGTGGTTGAAGGTCCAAGTTACTACTACTACTACAGCTACAAGTCATGACAAGTAAATCATATACCCAGAGTATCATACGATCGCTATCAGTAAAAGAGAAAGAAAAGAATGAGGGGGCATATGGTAAGTATTTCCCCCATGAGCGATATCCATGATGTCTTCTACTATACCGCGTCATAATACGGGTAGGTGCCTAGGTTTTGTAGTACGTATGTATGTATGTATGTACTGTACTCGTAATGTCCTGACGTTTGTGAACATGACCGGGCTTGCATTAGTGTCCATTAGTGTGAATTAAAGGAGGTAGCTAATCAAAAAATAATGATTTTGTGCTTTAGTCAGCAAATTGGGGAACATGAAGTTCACGATCCCTAGAATTGATCAACTCTACTGTGAAAAACCCAGCTTAACAAAGTCTGACAACTTTCTGCTATGGACCTGAACATGTACACTATAATGATCTCTTTTACACTAATATATTATATAACTCACTGTTTGTTTGTTTCATTTTTTGCAGTTTTTTTTTTTTCATTTACCTTGGTTTATTTAGAAAATGCAATTCATGTATAGAAGTTAGTGATAAGACAAACAGGGTACACATGGCCAGAGACTTATGACAATTATGTAGGTTTTTGAGGGTACGTTCTTTGTTACCTAAACAATCTGTGCCATCACTAACCTATGTAGCTAGGTATATCTATCCTATACAGTAATGGTATATGACATTCAGAACCTGTGCTTGTAACATAATCTTTTAAATTTTATAGTCTGTACAAACACTACACTGATTTGGAAAACAAAATACAACAATAAAGAGAATTAGCATGGGAAGATTTCCTAGATTTTATTTTCTAAATAATGTTCATAGTTACGGAGGCCATAGAATTGGAAAGATTATTTACAGGTATAGGTTTTAAATAACAGGCACCATATTCTTGGGCACAGATTAGCCAAGCATAAGCCTCATATACACGCTAATGCAAGCCTGGTCGTGTTCACAAACGTCAGGACATTACCAGTATGTATGTATGTATGTATGTATGTATGTATGTATGTATGTATGTATGTATGTATGTATGTATGTATGTATGTATGTATGTATGTATGTATGTATGTATGTATGTATGTATGTATGTAGGTATGTATGTATGTATGTATGTATATATGTATATGTGTATGTATTTATGTATGTTGCATGATGGATGGATGGATGGATGGATGTAAATGATGTATATTCCCGCTAGGGGTGGAAGGGGGGTGAGAGAGGGTTTATATATATTCTGAGAGACATTCCAAAATCCGTAGAGTTTTAAATAAGGGTTGTGATATCTGGTAAAGGTTGTTTTTGGTAAAGGTTTGGTTAAATATGTTGTCTAGTGGGTACCTTCTATCCTAGCAGTGTAATTAATACACTTGCGATGGTATCATTGCCGTTTAGGAAAGTTAGAAGTATAATATTATCAAAGGTGGAATGATGCTGTAGTGATTCACGCTTCTGTGCATGATGGCTTAATTCCGCTTGATTGGCTGAGGAGACAGTGGGAAGCAAAAGCGACAGGTGATATGAGTGCAGTTTTCTTAGAACGTACACATTGGCTTTTTAGGTTGTAGCCAGCAAAACAGGTTTGAAGGGTGGCAACCAGTTAAACTCAATATTGAGATAAATTCATTTTTCTTTTTCTCTACTATAGAATAACTACTCCTCCATGAAAGAAAAATGAAAAAATAAAGTACTTTGATTAAAATTTTATTTTATATGCAGGTTATACATCTATGAATTTAAATCAGTAAAATTATAGTATTTCCCTAAATTTCCTCTTATGTTGATTTTTAAGGCCTAAAGGTCAACCACACTTGTTTGATTTTGGGAATTCTTCCTCAATTTATTCAGGATCTTGTATGTAACTTACTCTTAAGTATCTCGAGAATCCCAAAGGGACTCTGAAGATACTATTAGGATAGGGGGAGAAGCGACGATGGATAGGTCTTCAATAGAAAAGGTAAAAGGTATAAAAATAATAGAGTAACTCTTCAACTTGTAGTATTAAGGATGATAGTGCTGTGAGGCTTGAGAGTCCGAATCCTTGCGGGTTTGCAGGCTCTTTAAATACAAAAGATTGTAGCTAGGAAAACTAAACAAAAGCGTAAACATTCTGTCCAACAACGTGCTAACAGAGGCAGCATGACAAGGCAACCATATTCTGAAAACAGAGGGTTAATGGTGATAGAATAGAGCTAACAAAACAAGTAATGGAATCCAAACAAAAAGGAACAAGGGATCACTAATACTATATAAATCCAGTAGGTATAGTAGGAGGATAGCAATACCCAAATGGGTAGAAGCAAGAAGGGGTAGTGATAAGTGAAACAAGAAAAGAATAGCCAGTTAGAAAGTCATAACCAAGTAGGAAGGGACAACC
Source organism: Tuber calosporum (assembly GCA_003316355.1). Taxonomy (NCBI): domain Eukaryota; kingdom Fungi; phylum Ascomycota; class Pezizomycetes; order Pezizales; family Tuberaceae; genus Tuber; species Tuber calosporum. The sequence goes on along the minus strand of QFET01006864.1, from coordinate 29,135 downwards.
AAATAGTAGCAATTATCAGGTATATATCCAAATAAGTAATAACCAACATCAAGTAAGTAGTAATAGTAGAAATATAATAGGATTCCGTTACATTCCCCTTTAAATGAAATAAAACAAAACAAAACAATAAGGAATATCCTAAAGGGCTTAATGACCAACCCGCCTTTGGAGCATTCCACTCAATTTTAAAACATATAACGTAATCAGTAAATATATATCCATCACTGGTGTAAGGAACTTACAAATTTAATAGTCCCATAGTAGCGAAAATAATACCAGGAAGCAGTTAGCTTTCCATCTCAGATTTGTCCAATGTGGAGAGGGTTGTGCTGGTATCGGATTCTGAGTAGTCTGAGTCTTGAAGGGGTTTCCAAAATCCGTCAGGGTCAAGCTCAGGTGACAGAGGGGGCATAGTCTTGTTTCTGAAGTGTCCAGGCAGGGAATGTCACGCCATGGGACTGGGCAAGTCTGAAAGGTATAGATTCATTGTAGGTATCGAACCAGTAGGATCTGATGAGGGTGCTAGCGCCTTCAAGGTGGTATAGAGGTTCCCATGTTACTTTGATTTTGTCATAGCCTTTCCAATAGAACAAGACCTGTCTCTTTCTATGATATATCCAATCTTTAAGTATTTTTTCAATTTCCCTTTACTCTTGTCCACTGACATAGTTTGTGACAGGCTCTTTGGATATGTGTTCAGGTGTTCGTGGGAAGGCTGAGGGGTTTGGTCTTAGGTAGATCGGAAGATGGCTGTGATAGATCTAATGGTAGATTTCTGCCATTACTGGGGGGAGTATGAGTTTGTAGTTATTGTGTCTGTCAGGTCCTTCGCTCACTGAGAAAGGTCCGAACCATTGTAATGCCTCCCTGGGTGTATCAGGAACCAAGAGGAATGTGTCTCGGTAAGGTATAACGATAGTAACTCAGATTCCAAACTGTCGGGACTTCAAGTGAGTAGTACTATAGGAGATCTCGATAAGTTGTTCAACAGCCGTCAATTACTATGTCGCCAGCCTTGCTAAGTCCTAGACTTACTTGCTGTAGTTTGGTGCGAACTGAAAAGAAGTAACTGCTCAACTAAGTGTATTGAAAACTCTGTCGGTCGAAGTCTGCCCTGTCTAAGCTGCAGAGGGGCAGTCATTAAATACATGATCTTGCTTTTCCATAGCTTTCCATCTTCTTCCATTTGATTTCCAAGCAACGGATATAATCAAGCTCCGCTTGGAAAGTCCTCAGATCAAACAAATGCCTTATGCACCTAAACGGTACTGCAAATAAAATATGTATCATCCCGATACATGAAACAAAACTTAAAACATATCGGGTATCAGCCTGATACATGACACCCAACATAAAATAAACTAAGTATCAAACGATACTTGAAACCAATCATAAAACTAACTAAGTATCAAACGATACTTGAAACCAATCATAAAACAAACTAACCCGTTACTAGCCCTGCTAGTGTCTGTTAGCCTTGTCAGCCTTAACAAGAGTAAACAATACGGGTTACACCATGAAAATAAAACAACCATTTCCAAAAACAATAACCAAAAACAAATTCCCAGACATCAAAATCCTAATCAAAACCAAGTTCTGATAACCTCACCATCATTTGAGACTCCAGGGTCGTCATAGTGGCTTTCCAAGTAGGGTTTCCAAAATCCATCGTCCACCTTTCCTTCATCAGTCACTCTACATAGAATGGTGTCTTTGACATGATTCCGATCTCGATATATCCTGTACTGATAGGTAATTCGTCTCCTGGAAAGTTATCTGTCCACCATTTCTTCACAAGCTTCATAGCGTTTTCCAATCCTCCAACCGGCTCCCAGCTGTTCTCAGAATCCGCATAACCCTTCTACTTGATAAGAAACTGGTCTCGTCCAGGGTGCTGGCGGTGATCCAACACTTGCTCCACTTCCCATTCTGGTACTTCTTCAACGAGGATGGGCACTGGTTTCGCATAGGCACTGCCAAGGAACCTATTATCATCGTTCTCTATGAACCTCTTAACTGTAGAGCAATGGAATACTCCTTCCTTGCGTCGGTAAATCCTAGCGTCCATCTTGACTGTATAGTTCTGTGTGTAGGAATCATATTCTAAAACCACGAAGGGTACTCACTATCTGGGTTCCAGTTTCTTGCTTCTACCAGATTCTGTAGCGAATAGGTCTCCCCAGACCAACAATCGTTCGCCCACACCAATGGGTTTGTGGGTGGTCATTCTCCTTGCTGGCATCCTGGTACTCTTAAATCTCGCCATCTTGACAGATTGGTAGGCCTCATTTCGCAATTCCTGGTGTCTGTTCAGGGAGTCATCGGAGGCGGGCACTTGGGTGTTTATGACTCTGATAGTTGACAGCATAGGGTAATCCCGTCCATACACTGCTTTGTATAGTGAGATGTTCAGAACTTCAGAATGTCCTGCATTCTCATAGGTTGCTAACTCGGGAAGCGCAAGTAACCAGTTGTTCTGGCGGTTGTTAACAACATTCCTTAAGGCGGTATTAAGTTCTTTGATCTTTCTCTCAACCTGGCCATTGGTTTAGTAGTGTCCAGGTACTGACTTGATGTGTTCGATACCCAAAGAGTTCATGCTTTGGGCCCAGAATCGTGATGTAAAATGTGGGTCAGCTTCACTGATAATCGAAGTAGGTACTCCATGTGGTGTGAAGATATGGTGCCGGAGGAGGGTGAGCATCTCAATCGCTTGACTGCTTGAGTGTGTAGGAATAAACCAAGTGAATCCAACCGCCCTATCGAGAACTACAAGTATTGTGTCGTACTTGTTGTTTCCCGACTTGTTGAATGGTCCTGCAAAGTCGATAGCGTAGGATGTGTATATCTAGGAGGGTACTGGCATAGACTGTGCCCCTCCTGTGGGTAGCTGGTTGCGTTCCTTATTCCTTGGGCATAAGTCGCATTGGCAAACATAGTCTCGAAAATCCTTCCTCATCTTGGGCCAGAATATATATTCAGTAGCATAGCGTAGGTTGCTATCTGTGCTCTGGTGTTCTCTGTTGTGGATCTCATCAATAACAATCTCCCTGAGTATCATCCCATTCACTGCATGTCCCTTAGGTATGTATAGGCAATCTTGACCATCCCTGGTCGTTGCATATATTGGTCCATGGCCGATCCTATACTGGGATAGCTTGCCACCTCCCCAGTGTTGCTAGCGTTGGAGGCTTGCTTGTATAGGTCCTCGTTCCTGCAAGCTTCCACCATCTGTCTTCTTCATTGGCTGCTCATCTCTGCTACCACTGTGGCCATATTCCGTTCATCCTGTTTGCGCTCCACGTGTGGTACTTCCTCCTCCTCGTCCTCATAAAGCTCATAGAGTATACGCTGGTGGTGAGGGAGGGTAGGTGGCTCGATCACTGGTATAAGCCTTGTTTGGCCAAGTGCCGCATTGGAGTAGAGGGGCCGCCTAGGCTCCTTTGATGGTTGTTGGTAAGGTCTATCCTGGTCCTGATATTCCAAACTCATATCCCCTAGTTGGTCGTTCAAACGTTTCATGATATCATTCAGGTCCAGTACTGGCCGTGGAGGTAGCAAGATGCTATTCCTTTCTTTGTAGGTAGAGACTAGGTCGGGTAGAACTATCTTGTCTCTGAGTTTCTCGTCCTCAAGGATGGTACACTGAGGATCATAGCATGCGCACCAGTGTATGGCCACATGATTTCTCTCGTCATCGCTAATCTCTAGGGTGATTCAGTCTCCCAAATTGTTTCTTGCCCTGATAGAGCAATAAGAGTTCTCTGATGAAAGTGGTTCTTCAACCGGAAGTGGTCCAAAGAGCGACATATTTGAGGATGTAAAAGGTATGTTGTGATGGTTAGAATCTTCTTCGTTGGTAGGGTCTTGAGCGTAGTTTGGTTCTGGATTAAATTGCTCATAAAGGCGGTAAAGGGTGTCTGCTAAATAGTTTCCCTTCCCTGGACTATAACATATCTTTGCGTCGTGTTTTCCCAAATGGGTTAGCCAACTCAGCTGCTTATCTGAGGGGGTTTGGCTGTCTTGAGGTACACCAAAGGTTGGTGATCAGTTATGATCGTAAATTCATGCCCTGCAAGAATATGATTAAAGGAGGTTAAGGCATCTATATTTGCAAGTGCCTCCTTGTCGGTAGTTTCATAATTCATTTATGAGAGGGTGAATTTCATTCAGTGCAATACTGCAGGCCTCGCTGTTTCAGGTGTGTCCCCTTGTCCTACCTAGGCTCCTACCTCTCAGTCAGAGACATCCGTAATTAGCCATATCTTTTGCCTTGAGGTGTGGTTGATCAGTCTCAGAACCCGATTCTGTTTGGCGATCTCCTTCACATTCTCGATGCATTGATCCCCTGTTAGTGTTCAGACAAACTCCTCATTTCTGGTAAGATCCGTCAAGCGTGCTGTTATCGTACCGATATGTAGTAGGAATTGGCTAATGTAGTTTACCAATCCTAGGAACTCCTGAAGTTGTTTCATATTCTTCAGTGTTTCCCACTGCTTAATCCTGCTGATCTTTTCAGGGGATGCTCTAAGCCCCTTGTCATCGATGACGTGGCCACATACTTGTAATTCCTTTGCAAAGAAGTCCGATTTCTTTCTGCTTGCAAAGAACTCCGCTGTCTCCAGCATGTCACAGACCGCTTTAATGTGTTTCCAGTGGTCGGACTCATCAGCAAAAAAAGTTCTTCCTCATGTATTACCTATATATCTCCCAGAACAGGCTGGTAATGCCAGCTCCCCCTGTCCTTCCAGTCCCTGCCGTAATTCTATCATTGTCGGAAAACTCCCGGGGCCTCCCCACAGCTCAATCCAGACCCCCAACGTTATTCATCGCTGTCTTTTATCTGTAGCCCTTTGCTGACTTCACACTGGAATCCATCTCGCCTAACTGACCCCCGTTTTTTTTTGGCTTTTCCTGCCGCACCACTTTGGACGTTGTGCGGCTAATTCTTCCCTGTATGAGTCCGGAAAAACCTCTGCGTGTCTCGGCTCCCTATCATAAATCGTCACTTTCCCTTCACCCTGATTTCTCCATTATGGACGCCGTCCCCCTGGGGACGTTCCTCACACCATAATATGCTCTCTTCCCACCTGTGTCGTTCCTATATAAACTTTACTATTTTATTCTCATCTCTGCTCGCTTAGAAAATATCATTATACATCTCATTTGTGCCGCTCTGTGTTCTTTCGAATGTATTTATCTTACTTTGTTTAATATATTCTATTAAATGTTTCTAAATCAATCCTATTATTTACATACCAGGGTTTATTATCTACTCCGGCACCCTCTGGTACTAAATGCGCCATGCCCATTATCCTTTTGATGCCAACTACCCTTTCCGCTGTTCCATTTGGCCCTTTCGCCGTCCCCAAAGTGAATGTAACTAGTCCTGTAATGTCGCTTAACTTCCCTGAAATCTCTACATAGAGTCTATCTACCAATACCAGTCTATCCACATTACCCGTTGTTAACTCTCGAACATTCATTATTGATACCAAGCGCGCTGGGTAATAGCCTTTCAACGCCCCTATAATACTTTTATTACCTGAATCCACCCAGACCCAATCGTTTCTACTCCGACCCGTGGACCTCCAAAGCTGAGTGCCTGTACACCGAAGATGGTGCCATATAACCTCTCGCGCGTCCTGAAAGTCCTCAACCGGAACGCGTAAAAGCCGACATATCTCGACAGGAAACTGCTTGACCGTATCCAGATCAAGCTGTAGACTTACTGATGATTTCCGTCGATAATAGTCGAGTAAAAGGTGCGGGAGATTTTTCAACGTCTGACTGAATTAAAAAACAGTTTCGATAGTTGCTGTAAAACCCATTGGTTGCTTAGTTACCTATCCTACCCTCCGCTTGTTCTCCTTGTCACTTTGTTCGTCCTCAATAGGACGTGGTAAACTCGCTTCAACATTCATTTCATGAATTTTGAAGCTGTCAAGCCTGGCATACACTCTCAGGATTTGATGGCTCGCATCGTTTTTATTTGGCCGCCGATAACCCTCTTTGATCATTGTTTTGTGATTTGACTCCCCCGACTCCGTAGAATACATTTGAATGTTCCCAAAGCGCCGTACATGGTCCCCAAAGTGACTCAGCAGGTGTATTTTAACAAAGTTAAAGTCTACATCCTCATCATAGATATCAGCGACAATTCCATCTAAATCGCGACACTGTTCATCCGCAATACGACATCTTTTGGCTGCTGTGGCTCCGGAAAGGCGGTGTTGATTAAGTACTTGGCTATTCTCACCCCTAATCCTCGTACTCACCTCTCGCACCTTTCTCGTGGTGGACTTATCTTTTCAGTACTCCTTAAAAACATCTTTGTGATCGTGAAAGGCTTTTAGGAACTGTTCGAGGAATTGAATCGTCTCATTGGTATGGCTTGTATATTGTGACATTATGGTAAAGTCCACAATCGATCAGACACAGGCCAAAGCTTTGGTAATACAGGACATTCTACGGCACTTGGACGACATAACGAAGCTGCAAAACACGGTAGTATTTCTTTAACCAGATTCCTCATCTCTTTTCCGGTCCACTGCGAGATCCGTGTGTATTCTTTGTTCGGCGCACAATAACCGGGATAAACAGCCAAACTCTTCCAGATCGCATTGAATGTTTGTAACCGCTAGAACTTCTTTAGAAATCCAATTACCCATTTCATAAGGTGTGCTTCGAATATTCCTAGGTAAACAACGTGAACAATATCAGGTTTGGGCAAGTCGTACTGTTGAACGTTCGGAAGACCCCAAAAGGCGCTTAACAGCAATTTGAACCCACGATCTGTGAGTATTTACCCTGCTTGCTTGTCGTTATCGCAGTACCGGTTGAAGAGATTTTCGTATTTTCTATAATCTCGTTTTGCCACGGGGCGTCTCAAATGGGACCCTAATTGTTCCGGTCGTACCTCACAGACAGCGCACTATTCTGTTGAATACTGTGCAATGTGACGTTTTCCAAGTGATATGCAATCCAAGTCACGAGATGTGGAAAACATAATCTGACCTTTCCATCGGCACATTCAACCTTAATTCCGGCGTTTCCCAACGCAACTATTGGTGCAAATATCGCTTCTATCAAATCACAAAGAATCTCATTGTTGACCTGCCTTTGCTGTGCATCTCGTGCTGCTACTCCCAGCATCTTCGGGGGGACAGGCAAAAGCGCCAAATGGACGGTCGCATGTTTCGAGGCATTATTCCGCATTTTCGATAGGATATTCCAAATTGTCATATAGATTGGCCAGGCTTTCTTATCTCATGAAAAATTCGTTAAAAAGGTAACATCTGAGGCACATATTATCGGCACAAGCGTTGCTCCATCAGGCAATGTATCCTTTGTTGGCTGTTAATTTTAGGTTCTGACACGCAGTGTGGATGCGCCGTGGAACGTCGCATTTGAACCTACCTGTGTTTCCCACCACCAATCCGCCGTGTGCATTTCAGAATAAACTCGCAGTGGTGGCTCTTTACTATTCCATTCCTTGACCGGGGCGTAAAATAAATCTTGTGCAAAACATCTTTGACTAAGTAGATATCTAGCACAATTACTAGGATTGCGGAAAACGAATTTCTTTGTCGAGGAACCTTTATCGGGTTCTTCCCAGTCGGGTATTTCCTATATACGGTCAATATTGGACGTTCTGAGGGTAGATTTACGTACAGCTCCGCTAAACAATACAAACCCCTCTTTCCAGCTCTTCATCCCCATACCTGATTCCATCTCACCAACAGCCTCAAGGAGCCAATAGCTAGATTTAATATTACTGTCTTCGGACCCAAAGTTCATCTTGAAATATCTGTTGATGTGATCCTTTGGTACCTGCGCTTCAATAAACCAGCGTGTAAGCTCAAAGTCAGACTTGGTTCTGAATGGTAGCCACATCTCGTCTTTTCAATTTTCTCACTGTACAACGTCCCGTATAGATCTCCCCGCAGTGGCGTGTTTTGTCGGTATGGGTAATCCAACCCATGGTGCCCTTCCCTCAGTATCAGAACAATTGTCGCTTTCCACGTCCGAATCGCCGGTGTTTGCGTCACTGTCGAGCTCATGTTCGTCTATATTCAGTTCAATTTCTGGGAATTCGTTACCGATCGGATCGAAAGGTTGGTCAGAGTCTACCGGTAGCGTGATCTGAGTTGGACGTTCTTCGTCGCAAATGGGCTGTTTGAGTGTTCTCCGAGATTGTACAAAGTCAAAATGTGTGGTTTCCATATGGTTTCTATACCATGTACTGGACTTGTATTTTTTCCTACAGGACGGGTACTGGGACTCTTGTACCATTCTGTAAGAAATTAGTTTTAACGGGAAACAGCACAATGAAGACGCGAACAAACCACACTTACTTTCAGGACTGGTCTGACCTTGTACTTAAATACGTGTGACAATCGGATATCTAGTTTCTTGACCGGAGCTGCACTTTAAAGATAGATGGTACGCGAGAAGGTTCCAATGGAACCAACCTCGTCCCACTAGATCTTAGAGGTAGAGATATGACAGGGGGAGAAAAAAAAATCGAAAACTATTCAGATACACGGTATGGCCGTGGGCACAGCTGTGTTTTTTCTCACCTACCCCTGAGCAAACTTGCAATGAGGGTACATATCGTGTCCGTTCTTCGGCCCTAATCTCCCTCCCCACAACCTAACCTGAACTAGGCCCACGGCCTTTTATCCAGAGAACATTTCCCCTTGATTTTCTATATTTATCGTAGCACAAACAAGGAGAATTTATCTTTGAGATCCTGAACGTTGTTCAGCTAATTGCAGACTTTCAAAATGCTAAACATCATGTCAAGTGCCTATACGTAAATTTCCCTTATCCGAACCTATACGAAGACAGCAGGGGTAGTTCCCAGCCCATCAATCACATCGCCGTACCTCAATCCTCTCTGGAAAAGCTTGTTCATATTTGTTCGACTTACCTTTAAAGTGTACAAGCTTACTTTGTAACCTTATTGTAACCGTACACCTGTACCATTTTGTACAGGCTCAGAAGAACGTTCAACATTCAAGATGTGACGTTCAACGGTCTCTTTTAAACTTGTCAGAATCACTAGAACTCTTGATATAGCGACAAACACCTTGCATAGTACGTTCTTCCTTGTTATATAGACCCGCTCTACCCTGCCTTTCTCTTTCTTCTTCTTCATTCACCAAATCCTCTAGCAGCCTCTAAACGCCCTTTTCGAGCCTCAAACAGCGACTTTTGTCTTTACAAAAACATCTTATACTGCCTGTACGGTAATTCTTTTGCGTGATCATAAAGTCTCACTCACACTTCACGCCAACCCACAGTAAGTCTCATACATCGTTCCTAATGTGTAAAATGAGCTGTTATCAGGCCTTTCATTAGCTACCCTATACTGATCGCTGTGCGCAGAATCACTTACCGTTGAAGCCCTCAGTCACTCCTCCCGGTTGCTATTCTAGAGAAGCTTTGTCATCCAGGGCATCTCTTTTTTAAACCCTCGCTTGTCCCCGCGAAAAATCCATTCACGGTAGAAACAACTGTTTTCGACCCTATAAAGGTTAGTTTATTACCCGATTCATCTCCCTTGGCTCTTTCCTTCCTTCCTCATCCCCCAAGAATAAACAAACACAAACCTTTGAACCCTGGCCTTAACCCATTCCTTCGGGGACGGGTGAAGGCCTTGTTGATACTGTGCACGGCTCGTATGGGCTACTCTCCAGCCTTTCTTGATGGGAAACAATAACTAATCGCTACTCTCGAGATAGATTAGTGGCTCCCCATTTTCGGCTGCTAATCTTCTAAAAGTTAGTCCCCAGCAGGTCTTATTGGGACCTTTCCCAAGATAGATAAATTACTGATGACTATTTGCTAGATTTCGTGCAATTTTCTGTCCTATTCTGCACGCCAAGAACATCCTTTCTTAATTAAGGTTAGTCCTCTGTGCGTCTCATTTGCTCCTTTTTACAGAGAATCTGATTGGTTGCTAGCATGCCAGGTCCCACTACTGCCGAGTTACGTACTGAGCTCAATCTCAATGGTGCTGGAGGCACTGTCGCTGGGAGGCGATACCGTGCCCTTCGGACGTTCATTCTGGGGAAGGTCCAGGAGAAGGGTATCACCAGCCTTAGACAGGCCGGCAATATCAACTGGGGTCAACTCAGAACTGAGGTCGTTGCCCACACTACCCTCCAACGCTCTCAGGCCAAATTCAATTCACCCCAGAACGCCCCATATCAGGCATTCCACGTCGCCCTGGATACCCTCATCATTGACGTGATGAAGAAGGAAGCCGAGTCTCGGAGGAATGCCAGACTCAATTCTGATTATGAGCACGCCGATGAGGATGAGGGCGCCGGCGGTGCTTCGGGTGCCGGATCGGGGGGTGGAAGGGACGTTGCTCATCCCCAAGGAACTCTTCACGAAGAGAGACCGGTGCGCATAATATTCATTGAGACGTCAGGTGCCGTTGCTGGGCAGGCTCGCCAGCTGCCCTGGGTTGTTCACAGTGGCAATACGCCAAACAAGACTTGGCTGGCGATCCTCCGGTATGTAACGGGGGCACCCTATAGGAAGATGGATCCTAAGGTTGCGACCGCACCAAAAGACTCAATGCAAAGTTCACAGAAGGTAAAGATAAAATAATTGAATCAAATGATAAAACTTAATATCGTTAAGCCAGAGCTTCACTCAATTCAAGTCTTCTTGAGAGGATAGTTCGTTATCAGAGTAGAGTGCCGTTCGCGTTTACTTAGGTAGAATTATAAAGCCAACGACACCTATCCCTACTCCGACCATTAAGAGAGCTCCCATCTCCACTCAGGGATCATCTGACACATAGCCTTTCCGGAATTAACTTCAAGGCCTGTGGATCGCTTGGGTAAGTTGAGTTCGTTCAATCATAGAGGTTTTCTGCAATGCATTTTGATTATGCCTGCAGGAAAGAAGAACCTTTCCGATCGCCGTCTTGTCAATGGCCAACTGACAATCCGACTTTGAACCCAAACCTAGGTATGAGACTCAGTAGCCCTATGGCTTTTCCGTCTATGCAAGCACTGCAGTCTACTATGTCTACTTGGCCTATCGGCAGCTTTTCCTGTGAGTGTGTAGCTTTCCCGGTAAGTGTCTTTTACTGAGTTGGCTAAATAGGCGCTACCTATAGACAACCGTTCAGGGATCACCTTAGCCGTGATAAGACTGAATGCCTCTTAGAGTCCTGTAACGTCCCTCAGTAATGGTATAGCGCCTGGGCTATCGTTGTGTAATTAGTAGAGTTTTATACGGACAAACTTCCGCTTATCCCCGACTCTCAGATAGCTATTCCGGGGGACCCCCATACCTCCCATAGGGATTATAGCCACCTAGACTACCCTCGGAAGGCCATCTGATGTCAATACTAACAACTTGCCCGGGTCGGCCGTCGCCCACCCCTCTATATATCCTGCGGACAGCATCTGGTCGGAAGGACGGCGTTGACGTATACTGGGTTACGCTACCACCTTCAATTCCTCAGTTTTGTTAGGCTTTTACCAACTGTAACCCTTTCCCACCCGTCGCAAGGGGCGAACGTGGGAGCCGCAAGGGGGTGTTGGACGCGCCAAAATTACTCCAAACACCCAGGGGTACTTGTAGTAGGATTTCGTGTTTCGCGTAGCGTTGGGGGAGGGTAACTTAAGGTCCACGATTTCACCTGCGATCCCCAAGGTTGGGTAACTGGGCCCAATCATGGTGCAAATCGCTGCGGAAGTCTGTGTAACGCCCCTTTGCGTCACCAGAAGGTTCCGCGTAACTGACCTATTTGTTACACGCGATTCCACGAGCTAGAAACACCTAGTTACACGAATGTAACACGTCCGGCGGCGCCTACACTGCTTACCATTTTTTCCGAGGGCTTCCCAGTTGCCCTGCCTAAGTGGTTACCCTGCCTAACTGAGGAGATGGGTTACCCTATCTAAAGGGTTACCCAGCCTAACCATGCTTCCGGGTTACCCTACTCAAGAGGGTTACCCTGCTTGACTCTAGCTCCGGGTTACCGTGTCTAGCGGGGTTACCCTACCTAAGTTTGCACCAAGGTTACCCGGCCTTGCTGGGTTACCCTATCTAACTAGGTACCTAAGTACCCTTTCTTCATGAAAGGTACCCATGGTTGCTATGTCACTTTGCAGGTGTCTGGTACCGTTCCTGTCCACGTCCTAATAGGACCACTGGCTGGGCTGAGGTTCGGTAAGCTATACCAACTGATCTAGGGGTCGTTACACGGTACTAAACTTTGCAGGAGCTCGGCGAAGCTGCCTGTCGGTACCTGGATAATCAGGAGCACCCGCGACAGTTCATTGGGATTCTTCGCGACATTCAAGGGATGAATGTCACCCCCGATGCTGCCGACCAAATCGAATTGATCGACGACGATCAAGTTAATACCTGGCTTCGTCTCTCCCGGTGCACCACCCTCACAGTTGCTTGCTTCCTCCACCACGATCCTGCTGTTCCTGCCTACGCTGGTGACGCCGTTCGTCCCAATACACCTCTTGATGGGGGCAATCGGCACTATCTCGACCCTGGCCAATTCGACCTTGCTGAGTTCTAAACAGAGCCTGATTCCGACCCTGATGTTGAGGAGGACGTTGGGAGCCGGGCAAAGCGCAGAAAGGCCTTTCACAGGTCTCATGCTGGCTGGCAGAAGAGGATTCTGAGCAATGATCGCAAGGTCATTAGGTTCCAGAGGCACTCCCCGGAACTCATCTCTCGCGCTCGTGTTAAGCAGGGAGCAGGTTATATGAACCTTTACGCTGGACAAGATGTCCCAGATGTGGCTCTGCCTCAGGGCGTTCCACCTCCCGGGTATGAGCCACCACCTGTGGGTGGGGATGGCGATGGCGATGGTGATGGCGATGGCGATGGTGATGGCGATGGCGATGGTGATGGCGATGGTGATGGAGACGGGGATGGGGATAATTAGGACATGCTGGGTCTTCTTGGGTTTTCGGTTGGGTTTCTTTGTTTTACATGGGTTTCTTTGGTTTTGTTTTCATTTCTATCGGCTACCTGTGGGGTCTCCAAGGCTAATTTTTACCTGGCTGCGTCTTCTTTGGACCTTCGGATCGCGGTTTATTTGTTCTATGAACCTTTTTACTCCCGCTCCAACCAGTATCTCTTCGGCGCTTGTTTTCTGGAGCTTATTTGTTTGTGCCAGGCTATGTCTTCTTTGGGCCTGCCGGGTGTTTTTTGTTTCATGGACTTTCCTACTTTTGCTCCAACTTGCATCCATTTGGCAACGGTTTTCTAGAGCTTGTTTGTTTGTGCCGGGCTACGTCTTATTGGAGCCTTCATATGTGTTTTCATTGGTTTCATGGGGCTTTCTTATCTTTTTTTGCTTTTTTGCTTCTATCTGCGAATCATTTTCTTAATCCTGTCTACGCTGTTTTACAGATTCTCTAGAACCTATCCTGCAGTCCTAGATTTTAGTGTTCTTAATAGTTTTTTTTTTCGAATTTAGCCGGTGAGATATAAAGGTTTTCTGAAACGCTAAACATCCCATTCCTTCTTGATCTCGTCCTAGTATGTATAATCTAATCTTTTGGAAATCATAAGTTATGCTCGTTCAACCAAGTGACCAGGCATATAAAATCCTGTCCCAGCAATCCCGAATAGATAGTCTCTATCCGGCCTGGAGCCATCCGTGCAAATAGTAATTGAGACGTTCGGCAGCCAAAAGTCTATAGCGTGGACTGGGTCCATGCCAATGATTTACACGGACCTTGGGCCCAAGCCAAATCTGTGCTCTAGCATATAGCTCCTTCGTCCCCGGGGGACGCTGTGAGTTCATTCATCACTTGGAGACCTTTCATGCATCAATCCAATTCCTCCACGCACTCCAAATATTTCATATACACAAAATTATGACGGGAAATACAAGCAGAGGTGATTTCTGCCGTTCAGAGGCCAAAATGAGCTCACCTGAAACTTTTTATATAACACTTGACTACGGTACCAGTAGTCCCCCGAGCTCAGCCATGATCATCGAGATCTTCTATATCCTTTGTAGGGAGTGGCACGCCAGCACGGGATAGACAACGACCTGTTAATTCATTTGTTGAGGAAGAGGAGCTTATGGAAGTTGACGAGGATGATGTTCCTACTCGTCCTAGAAGGCACGAAAAACATCCAGCAGAACCACTGGTGGAGCAACAGCCACGGAGGATAAGGAGCCGGTTGAGATTTGTGAGTGAATCCGATAACTTTTAAAATTGCATGCTAATATGGAAGAGCACTGAGGTCTCCCCATCACCAGCTCTGAATGGCCCTTCACAAGGGCTTTCGTCACAGCAGCAGGTAGCACAATTGCATTCAGGCCATATCAGAGTAGATTCGTCACACCTTTCACCCTTTGATGCTGTAGGGGAAGGAATAGTGCTGTCCCATTCGGAGCGTCGTATGGCTAATCTGGACCCACCGGTGTCTGATATTGCAGTCCCGGTAACCGTATCATCAAAAAGCAATACCTTGCATCGGGAGGAGAAGATAATCTTTGAGAACGCAGCTAATATGGTATGGTACCACACATGGTTGGTTAATCCCTTCGTAAAGCCTGCCGAAAACGATACGCTTCTCAAAAGCTATTGGGTAAAGGCAGCTACCAAGTTGGGTTGGAGAGACAGGGAGATCGGGAAGTCGGCAATGACTTTTGTAAGTCTTTTGAATATCCCTGAACGTCCCGTTTGGGACGGTGAACGGCTAATTAGATACATATAGTTGAAATCGAGGCAGTCCAGTGCCAGGTCACACTTAGTTTCAGAGTCCAAAAACATGGTTGAGGACCTTTATGACTTTGCACATAAAATACGGACCGAAATAAAGGCGCGGGTTACCTATTTGCTGGAAAATGACTGGTTCACATGCTATCCAAGTAAACAAGAGGTCAGTAATACGCAGATCGTCCCCAATGAGACGCGAAAAGGCTTACCAAGGCAGGAATGTAGTTTCCGGTTTGCTGCGCCGGAGATAGCAAAACTATTGTTTTATAAGTGGTACCGGGGTAGGAGAATGCGTGGGAGGACCGATAAAACATTTCTTAATCGTACTAACGACGTCCTAATATGCCTTTCAATGGCCTGTATGTATCATGCTTTGAAGGCTTCGAGTTCCGGACCATTTGTTCAGCCCCAGATTTCTCAGCTCTGACAGCACAAAGTTAGTTATAAACTTTGAAGGTCCAAATACGACGTTCTAAAGGTTATCGTACACTCCGAGAATATTTAGATGTTTATCTCCGACAGCGTGCAACCTGGCAAGGGCTGCCCCCAGAGGTGAGAAGGAAACTCGTGGAAGACACAAAAAAGCGCATCAAGAGGATGCTGCGGGATAGTGGGTTTGTTCAGGATCAAGAGTCTCGCGCCCCACATGAGGATAAAGAAGCCGCGGCATATATGGAGTTGTAGATTTCAGGGGATTAGGAAAGCGAGGTGGAGGACAATAATTCAGATCCTGAAGATGGGGATGAGGTTGAGGCTCTAGAGGCGGGGTGGGTTGAGGACGAATAACGTCCTATTCGGAATAAATGTAGTATTAAAATAAAATAAAGAAATAATTGGAAATATTTATTGATTTATAATATACTACTTAAAGTTAGACTACAACCCAAGTGGAAAAACTAAAGCTCCGTGAAGGTCGCGTAGAGCCGTGGCAAAGGCCCCTAGAAGCCGTGAAGAAAGTACTAGTACAGCGAGAGAGTGAAGGAATGCGACGAGGCAATGGTCCTGCGACAAGGAAAGATATTTAGGAACCGGATAGGGTTATCATAATACCGTGGGTCGGGCAGTCATAGGGCATATTTGAGAAGTGGATGGATGGACGCGACAGCAAGCATCATAGATAAAGAGAAGAGCGACAGCGGGAAAAGGACGAGAATCGCCCACGTAAGTATTGAATACACGAGGAGAAGTCGTGGTATGGAATTAGGTCTAGGTGTAATGGTGAAGGGAAGGGGAGAAATAAGTGAGGGTAGCAAGGAGCAAGAAAACAACAAGAGGAGGTGAGTTTGGGACGTTCAAAGGCACAAAGGGTTTATGTATAGCTGGGCTTAATAGGGATGTGTGAATCAACGCTGGGGGGAGCGTATTTAGGCCGTAGGGAGGCATGATTGGGTCGTGGGGCAAGTGTCCATAACGGAACAATCCCGGGGGAGGGAGGTAGGGCCGGATACACTAGGGTGGATGAGTCAAAGCATGATTGGACCGTGCAACAGCTCAAAAGGGACGGACAACATCCTGAGTAAGCCGGATGGCAACGGATAGAGTGGGTAAAAAGAAACTACCTCAAAACGCCGGAGCTACCAGGAGTTGTGGGGTCATGGATACAAGATACAACAACTTGAGTTTTATAATTTGGCCGCCCATCCCTCACATGCCTCATGAGGGATAGAGGGAAAAAGCTGACTTTTGCTGATGCTCTGTATCAGAGAATATGAGTATATAATCGATGTACACCTACACTAATTCTCCCAGGTAGTCGGCGAGTAGGTCTGACATGATCCCCATAAATGTCGCTGGTGCATTCATGTCTCCTTGTATTATAACTTTGCTGACGAAACCTACGAAGGGTGTTTTGAAACTGTTATATTTGACATCGTCAGGGTGAACCCTAGTTTGAAAGTAAGCATCGCTTAGGTTGATCTTGCCTCTGTATCGAGCCCTTCCTAGTGCATTGAGTAATCTCCTTTGGTTTGGAATAGGTTCATCATCCTCCTGAGTATTGTCATTTCTAGCTGTAAGACCAGCTAGACATCTGATCCTGCCATCAGTCTTTCATTTGACTGACACAAACATCGGTGATGCTCCAGGCACTTATGCTATTTCGATGACTCCTTCTCGCTGTTTCTGGTGCAGCCATACCTGGAGTTGAATCTCGTACTTTTCTGGTAGTGAGTATGTTGGCATCGTCTTCAGATTCTCTGGATCCTTCAATCTGATTCGGTTGTTGATCATCATTAACAGTGGTAACCTCTTGGGAATCGGATCTGGGAATACCTTTGGGTATTGTTCCATTCTCTCATCTGTGCTTGACACAGCTGCACGAATTGTGGCACTTGTTGGTGTGCAATTTACCCATATCTTATGGTCAGGAAAATGAATCCTCAGATTTCCACATTCGACCGATGCTTTGTTTCGCGATAGGAATGACATTCCAATCAAGGTATCGTACTTGGCTAAGTTCCCAACCATCATTCTATTACCAGTAGTCTTCATCTTCCCAATTGCTATGCTGACATTGAATTCTTTCTGGGATTCAGATCGTGACCCTTTCATAGCCATATGAATTGTTGCAGGAGTTGCCATTTCGGTACATAGGATTCTATGTCTAGTGACAAAGGTTGTGCTTAATAGGTCTTTTCCTATTGTTCTTATATCAAATAGGACTCTCGCTTGTTTGCGGTTAATCAGAATCGTTCCTTCCAATGCTGTGTTTCTCTTATCACCCTTGGGTAGCGTGTTCTGTGCAGATGCATTGGTCACGACCTCCAAGGCATTGACATATACCTCATATTCGCTGCTGGTTTCTTCAACTCGATTCGATGATGTCTCCTTCTTGGGGGTCTTTCCTTTGCCTTTGTCGTTTTTGTTGGGACAATCCTTTGCCATATGTTCTTTACCTCCGCAGGTAGAGCATGCTCCCTTTTCTCTTGGAGTCTTTGTTTTGCTTGATTCCTTTTTCTTCCATTGAGGTTTGTGGTCCTTCTTGGAGTTGTCTTCCTTGTATTGATCTTTCTGCATATCCTTTCCATAGGCCCCTATATCATGGAGGATTGCATCGACTCTCTCTGCATTGGCTATCGTAGTCGGGATTGTTTCGCTACAATCATACCATGTTTCGATATCTCGCCTTAGCCTAGTATGCATACATTGGAAGAACCTTTGGATGAAGGCATATGCGGAAATGGTGCCTTCTGGTAGTCATGATTGGTACATCCACAGGTTTGTAGCCACCGTCGTGATATGGAGCGTCTTCCCATTCTTGACTTGCTCAATCTTGTGGAATTGTTTACAAAGGTCATCCTTCTGTCTGGATGACTGGAATCGCTCTCTTAACCAATCAATAAGCTGATCTCTGGTTAAGTCTTCGCCATAGTTTTCTGCCGCATGGAAAGCTGCTTCTTCAGCTCTCCCCTCTGTGTACAGTATCCAATAGTTTCCCGCTCCATCTATTTTAGAGTTGACTCCGAGTAGTGTTAGGTATAACTCGACTGACTGGTACCAATGATTAAATGCTTTTGGTTTAAAGTCCTCTCCTTTACAACTGAACTTATTTGGTGTAGGAACCTTGATGATAAGCTTCGCTGTAGTTGCTGGTGTTGGCTCTCTAGCCACAGGCGCATTACTAGGTCCTGGATTCAACATATCGTCTGAATCATAGAGCTGTCGGAGCTCTCTTCGCTATCTGAGCTGCTTGGATCGTCCTCGGGTGTTGCTACTTGCTTTCCCTTCAATCCCTTTGGCGTACCAGTGATCACTCCTGGAGTTCTAGCTTTCTCTTTGGCAAGTTCCTTCGCTGATTCTGCTAGCAATTGATTTGCTTGGTCTCGGGATAACTTTCTTCCTAATTTGTCTACTTTGAAGGTGGATGCCGTAGATTGTTCGCCTTTGGTGCTATGACTGCCTTTCTTTTTAGTAAGTTCCTGTCGCAGGATCTGCTTACCTGACCTCGTCTGAAGTCGCTCTTCACCTATTCTGGGCAACTGTTTGCAAGCCTGAGGTTCCCTAACCTCTGCCTGCTTCTAACTCAACTACTTGTTGAAGTTAAAAAAAGTGTAACGCTTCTCTGGGTGTATCAGGCACCAAGAGGAAGCGTCTCGGTAAGGTGTAACAATAGTAACTCAGATCTCAAACTGTCAGGACTTCAAGTTTGTAGTTCTACCGGAGATCTCGATAAGTTGTTTAACAGTTGCCGATTACTATATCGCCAGCCTTGCTAAGTCCTAGACTTGCTTGCTGTAGTTTCGTGCGAACTAAAAAGAAGTAATTGCTCAACCAAGCATATTGAAAACTCTGTCTGTCGAAGTCTGCCCTGTCTAAGCTCCAGAGGGGCAGTCTTTAAATACATGATCGCGCTTTTCCAAAGCTTTCCATCTTCTTCCATTTTATTTCCAATCAACGGACATAAGCAAGCTCCGCTTGTAAAGTCCTCTAATCAAACAAATACCTTATGCACCTAAATGGTACTGCAACAATATATGTAATATCCCAATACATAAAACAAAACATAAAACATATTTGGTATCAGCCTGATACATGAAACCCAACATAAAAACAAACTAAGTATCAAACGATACTTGAAACCAATAACAAAACAAACTATCCCCTTACTAGCCCTGCTAGTTTCCGTTAGCCTTGTTACCCTTAATAATTGTAACCAATACCGGTTACAAGCACTGTGAGAGGTGCCAAGCTATCCCACTAAGGAATCCGCATTGGACTTCTGTATACAACGACTATGGGTGGTCAAGATTGCCTATACATACCTGAGGGACATGCAGAGAATTGGATAACGCTTTAGGGCAATCGTCATTAATAACATTCACCTCTGAGGACATCACATCGCAGATAGGAATCTACACAATGCTACAGAATACATATTCTGGCACGAGAAAGGGAAGGAAATTCGTGACTATGTTGGCCAATGTGATTTATGCCAAAGGAATAAGGAACCTAACAAGCTCCCTGAAGGAGAGGCACAGTCTATGCCAGTAGTCTAGGAGATATTCACCTCCTAGGCTATCGACTTTGCAGGACCACTCAACAAGTGTGGAAAAAATAAATATGATACTGTACAGGTAGTTGTCGATAGGACCGTTGAATTAAGTTGGTTTATTCCAGCACATTCAAACAGTCCAGGAATAGAGACCCATACTCTCCTCTGACACCATATTTTCACTCCAAATAGAGTAGCCTCTACGCTTATCAGGGATAATGACCCATGGTATACCATATGATATTGGGCACAAAGCATGAAGTGTTAGGAAAACGCCCATATCAGGGCAGTACCTGGATACCACAAGACCAATGGCCAGGTTGAGAGGAAGATTAGAGAACTTAAGACTGCCATAAGGAAAGTTGTTACCAAGCCCCAGAACAACAAGTTAGTTGCACTTCGCAAGTTAGCAGCCTACGAGAATGCAGAACATTCTGATGTCCTGACCATGTAACCATACAAGGCAGTGTATGGACGAGATTACCCTTAGCTGTAGACTATCTTAATAAGAATCACCCTGGTACCTGCCTATGATGACTTCACCAACAGATACCCGGAATTTCCAAATGAGGCCTATGAATGTGTCAAGATCGTGAGATTTTGCAGTATCAGGAAGCCACCATGGAGAAGGACTACTTACAAACCCATTGATAAGGGCAAACAATTGTTGGTCTGGGGAGATCTATTCGCTAGGGAATCTGGTAGTAGCAAGAAGCTGGAACACACATGGAAAGGACCCTTGAGGTTTTGGAATACGAAACATATACACAGAACTACACGGTCAAAATAGACACTAGGATTTCGCAATGCAAAGAAGGAGTAATTCATGGCTCTACATGAAAGATATTCATTGAGAACGATGCAAATAGGTTCACTGGTAGAGAATATGCGATATCAGCACCCATTGTCAGTAAAGAGGGGCCGTAAAGGAAAGCTGAACAAATCTTGAATCACAGCCAGCACTATCTAGAAGACCATTTCCTAATCAAGGCGAAAGGTTAAGCAAATTCAAAGCACTGCTGGGAGGCTGTTGAGGGATTGTAGAACGCTATGAACCTTGTCCAGGAATGGTGGACAGACAACTGTCCAGGAGACTAATTTCCATTCATTATAGAATATATAGGTATCCGATTCACGTACAAGACAGCAGTATACAGAAAGTTTGCTGAGGATGGAAACATGGACAATGGATTTTGGAAACCCTAATTGGAGAGCAACTCTGACGACTGTGGAGTCTCAGATGATGGCAAGGTTATCAAGACTTTGTTTTGATTTTGATTTTTGCAATTAGAGAGATACTTTTGTGGGTTTTTTTTTGGAAACAGTTGTTTTATTTCCTGGGTGTAAACAGTATTGGTTAATATTGTTAAGGTAGTCAAGGCTAACGGAAATTAGCAGGGCTAGTAAGGGGTTAATTTGTTTTATGATTGAATTCAAGTATCGTTTGATACTTAGTGTAAGCTACTCCCAAGTATCTCGAGAATCCCAAAGGTACTCTGAAGATACTAAAAGGATAGGGGGAGAAGCGTCGATCGATAGGTCTTCAATAGACAAGGTAAAAGGTATGGAACTAATAGAGTTACTGTTCAACTTGTAGTATTAAAGAGGATAGTCCTGTGAGGCTTGAGAGTCCGAATCCTTAAGGGATTGCAGGCTCTTTAAATACAAAAGATTGTAGCTAGAAAAACTAAACAAAAGTGCAAACATCCTGTCCAACAAATATGCTAACAAAGGAAGCATAATAAGGTAACCATATTCCGAAAACAGAGGGTTAAAAGTGACAAGATGGAGCTAACAAAATAAGTAATGGAATCCAAACAGGAAGGAACAAGAGATCGCTACTACTATACAAATCTAGTAGGTATGGCAGGAGGATAGCGATACCCAAATGGGTAGAAGCAATGAGGGGTAGTCCTAAGCGAAACAAGGAAAGAATAACCAGTTAGGTAGTCATAACCAAGTAGGGAGGGATAGCCAAATAGTAGCGCTTATCAGGTATAAACCCAAATAAGTAATAAGCAACATCAAGTTCGTAGTAATAGTAGAAACATAGTAGGATTCCGTTACATTCCCTTCAAAAGAAATAAAACCAACAAACAAATAAGGAATATCCTAAAGTGCTTAATGACCAACCCGCCTTTGGAGCATTCCACTCAATTTCAAAACATAGAACTTAATCAGTAAACATATATCCATCACTGGTGTCAGGACCTTACACCTTTATAAGCCCCATAGTACCGAAGACAATACCAGGAAGTAGTTAGCTTTCCATCTCAGATTCGTCCAAGTTGGAGAGTGTTGTACTGGTATTGGATTCTGAGTAGTCTGAGTCTTGAAGGGGTTTCCAAAATCCGTCAGGGTCAAGCTCAGGTAAGAGGGGGGCATAGTTTGGTTTCTGAACTGTCCAGATAGAGAGAAAATCTCGCCATGGGACCATGGGAGTCTGAAAGGTATAGATTCATTGTAGGTATTAAACCAGTAGGATCTGATGAGGGTACTGGCGCCTTCAAGGTTATAGCGGGGTTCCCATGCTGCTTCGATTTCGTCATAGCCTTTCCAATGGATCAAGAACTGTCTTTTTCTACGATTGATTCGATCGTAGAGTATCTTTTCGATATCCCATTGCTCTTGTCCACTAGCATTGATGGTGACAGGCTCTTGGGATATGGGTTCAGGTGTTCCTGGGAAGGCGAATGGGTTGGGTCTTAGGTAAATGCGAAGATGGCTGCGATGGATCCAGGGGTGGATTCCTGCCATCACTGGAGGGAGTATGAGTTTGTAGTTGTTATGTTGGTCAGGTCCTTCGCTCACTGAGAAGGGTCCTAACCATGGTACAACTACCTTGTGATTTCGTCCAACCTTATGGACATAGGGTGCTGACTTGAGGATAACTTCAGTTTCGTTAGGGATGATTGGGGTCCATCCTTTCTTCTGTTTTCGCTGGAGGTGGTTTGGCGTGCTCTGGCGTTCTTGAGTGCATCTCTGGCAAGTTGTTGGTTCTTCATGATCAGTGAATCAATCTCGTCTGCTGCTGGTACTGAAGTAGGGAGAATCTGACGCTGGGGAGGAGGTTTGGTAGTCTGCCAAAGGTGATTTCGAAGGGGGAGACTTCTGTGATATCGCTGTGAGCTGCATTGATTGCAGTCTGGATATGAGGTAGGTGGCGAACCCACTTGGTTCCTTTAGGGTTGACATAGTTCCTAAGGGATTGGCGAACAGTTCTGATTCTGCGCTCACTTTGTCCATTCGTCTGGTGATGGCAAGCTGTCGCTATGTTTAGATCAACATTGAGATTCGCCATAACCTGTGTCTAAAAGCGTGAGGTAAACTTCGGGTCTCTGTCAGAGACTAGGGATGTAGGGAAACTATGAATGGAGAAAACTCGTTCAATGAGGGTGTGTGCTGTTTCGATAGCTGTGATGTTCTGGGAGACTGGTATGAGGTAGGTAAAGCCATTGAATCAATCCAAGACAACCATGATGAGTTCAAGCTTGGAATCGCTAGGGACGGGTCCTGCAAAGTCAATTGCAAGGGACGAGAATGGTTGCCTGGGGACAGGGAGACGGCTGACTGATCCTTCAGGGACAGTGGTAGGTTGCTTGTTGAGCTGGCATAGGTGGCATCTGCGGACATAGTCTTTAAAATCGTTCCTCATGGAGAGCCAGTAGAAGTGTCTTGAAGCATATTCTAAGCATTTCTGCCAACCCATATGTGCCATGTGTTTATGGGTAATGCACACAATTTCGCTTCTGATGTTAGCACCTTGATAGCTTGCTTCATAGGGACATAAGGACAGTCTCTACTGTCATCCTTCTCCTTTCTGTTGAGAACTCCATCATAAAAGAGCCAGTCAGGGTCGTCGATAGCCTTGGTAACTACCTCAAGGAGAATGTCTTTCTGGGTAGCATTTCGAATGCTGGAGGACCACTTTCCTTTCATGTAGTTGGTAAGCTGGAAAGCGCGAAGGT
Source organism: Tuber calosporum (assembly GCA_003316355.1). Lineage (NCBI taxonomy): Eukaryota > Fungi > Ascomycota > Pezizomycetes > Pezizales > Tuberaceae > Tuber > Tuber calosporum. The sequence goes on along the minus strand of QFET01006864.1, from coordinate 5,442 downwards.
CAAGCTGTGAGGAGGGCTGATCAAAGAAGCAGTCCTCATAATCGACAGGTACTTCTGGGGTAGGTAGATCCCATCCTTGGTCGATATCCGGTATTTCTCTTTCTTTTCCTTTATCTTTAACTGTATGAAAGACTGGGTAGCCATCATCATCGTGGAGGGGAGGAGGAACAGCCCATCTGTGTTCTGCTTTGTGCTTGGGATGATGAGGGGAGACAAAGTTGGAGGAAGAGTAGAGAGGCAAGGGTCCTGGAATATCGCGAGATCCTGAGGGGAAGTATCCTGCATTCTTTCCATTTATATGGGTTTGACATTCATCCCAGACACAGGCAGTCGAGTGCATGGCTCTGTGTCTATTAGATTAAAGAAACCGGTCCAGTTCATTGACTGGGGGTCGAGGAGGGACTGGTGTGGGCTAAGGGTCAGGTTTTGTAGGTGTGCTGCTGGGGGCGATATTTCCGGAGGTGGTGACTGCGAGGGATTCCAATTGGGTGATAGAATCATGGCTTCATTTAAAGTAGTTGGTGATAGCATCTGGATGCAGTAGTTGGTCCATATCTCCTGGAGAATTCTTAATTCTCGCTGCTAGGCCTGACAATTGAGCTTTAGCACGCTCAATAATTACTGTAGCATGGGATGGCTCTTGAGGGTTGCAGAGATAGGAGGAGGTCTCGACGATTTTACAACCTTAAATGGCATTAGTTGCAAGCTCGAGGGTATCTGCTGCTTTGTCCATGGCTTGTTCAACAGAATCTGAACAGTGACTCACTTCTTGGGAGCTGGAGGGGTTTGAGTTGGTGCCATGATGTGAGTTCCACATGGAGTGTTGTTCAGGAGTCAGAATGCGAGAGGGTACTTGAAGAGTGAGGGTACAAGAAGGGTCTAGGGCATGGGGGATATTGAGGTAGTGTCTTGATACACTATTCATGGCGGAGGAGGGGGTCTTTATAGGCTTCTTCTCTGTTGCGTCTTCGAGTATTTGGTCTTCTTCAGCTGGGGTGTCTTCATAGATCCTTGATAGTGCATCTGCAAGGACATTGTCTTTACCAGGTCTGTGTATGATATCGAAATCGTAAGATTGCAGAAACATGCGCTATCTAGTTTGGCGGTAAGGTAGGTCAGTCTGCTTCCGGAAAAAGGATAGTGCCTTATCGTAAGACACAACATTGAACTTGGTGCCATATAGAATCGGATGGAATTCCTCAATGGCATCCACAATCGCCAAAAGTTCCAATTCATGGACAGGGTAGTGCAGCTGACTTATTGCACACTTTCTGCTGTGGAATGCAGCAGGGTATGCTATTTCAGGGGCGGGTCCTTGGCCAACCCATGCTCCTGATCCCACCTTAGAGGCGTCAGTAATAAGGTAAATTAGATCAGCTGATGTCTCATATGAGATGGGGCGTAGCGGAATTGTCTCCTTGGACAGGCGCTTAACCTGTTTGAAGGCTTCCTCACACAGGGGTCGCCATTCAAACACATCTTGGGAAATTAGGTCTGAGAGGGGGGCAGTGGTGGAGGCAGGGTGTGGAAGGAACTGTGCATGATATATGACAACTCCAATAAAGGTCTGAACATCCTTTTTCGATTTTGGTATGGGCCAGTCTTGGATGGATCGAATTTTTTCAGGGTTTGCATGAATTCCTCTCTCATCTATAACATGTCCTAGGAGTGAGAGCTGGGTGGCGAAGAATTTGCACTTGACTGGCGATGCTTTGATTTGATACTGCTTCAGTCCCCCCAGGACTGATCTGATGTGCGAAATATGGTCCTCGACTGTTTCTGAGCAGATAGTAATGTCATCCATGTATGCCCAAACGAATTTTATAATATATCCATCTAGGACAAACTCTATAACTCTCATAGCCCTAGCAGGGGCGTTAGCATCTCCTTACAGCATAACTCTGCATGTAAAGTATCCAAAGGGTGTCTTGATGGTGTTGTATTTCTCATCAATAGGGAGAACTCGAATTTGGCAGTACCAGTTTGCTAGGTCAATGGTGGATCTGAACTTTGCTCTGACAACAGTTCTGAGTATCATGACCTGGTTGGGAATCACTCCATGGTCCTTAATAGTAATATCATTCCTGGGTACAAGGTCTGCAAGCAGTCTGATTTTACCATTAGGTTTCAGCTTTAGGAATATGTTGACTGGGTTGTATGCCTCGCTTGGGTAAATGATTCCTTTGGCTTTCCAGTTTTCGATTAATGCTCTGTATGCTGGCATGATCTTGTCAGGGAATGTGAAGAATCTCAGATTATGGTCCGAAATTATGTCTTTCAGCTGGATGTGTTGGTTGACATCTCTCAAGGGTGGTAATTCCGCTGTTTTCTTGGCAGGAAATACTGTAGGAAACTCGGAAAGAAGTCTGGGGCATCTGCTTCATTCATGGCTGAAAATCCTGCATGTGTAGCTCTCTTGAAGGTCAGGGTGATTCCTTTGTCAGGGAAGGTGATAATAGATTTTCCGCAATCTATTACAGCATGGTGTGCAGTAAGGTAAGCCATTTCTAGGAAGATATCATAGTTGTCCAGGGAACAGACTAGGGCTTCAGAGATATCGCCGCTTTCCTTGTCAATCTGTATGACAGGCTTTGCAACATAGTTGATTGCTGATCGTGATCCTTTAACTGCCATCTTCAGGTTGATAGGAGTCTTGAGGTCTCTGGTAGGGATTTGGTGGGTAGTGACAAACTTTCCAGATATCAAGTTGTCTCCAGTGGTTCCTGTATCGAATAGTGCCTTTGCTTTGTGGCCATTGACTGTGATGTATGCTTCGAGGGGTTGGGATTGAGTTCCACTAGGTCCTGCATGGTTTGAGGTAACTGTGACTGACTCCTTTGCATTGGGATCGTCTTCCTGGGTGTGGTATGTTCTTCTGACATTTTGGGGTCTCCTGGTTCCTCCAAGGCCTCAATTTCCTCACTGCTGGGTGCTCCAGAGCCTCTTCTTGTCAAAGCAGTTATCGGAGTAGTGTCCATGTATTCCACAATAGTAACAGTCATTGTCTCTTCTGCGCCGATTCTTCTCAGCCCAGGATACTCATGGATGCTGAGAGTTGTTGTTGGAGAACCTTGGTTGATTTCGCTGGGTGTTGTTCTGGGGGCGCTTGGGTGTTTGTTGGGAAACTGCATTAGAGGTTGCCGTTCCTTGTCGATTTCCATAGAGTCCTGTAGAGTGGGCAATTGCATCTCACATTTCTGCTATCTCCACTAGCTGGTCAAAGGAGGTATCTGAAGTGATGTGTGGTTTCACATCTCGCTTGAGTTTGATATCCATGGCATCTAGGAGTCGCTGCTTCGCTGAATAGTCCGAAATTGTTCCTGGGGGGAGACTTTCTCTCAAGGTTTCAAGTCTGATTACACTGTCAGTAAACTGTGCTGTTTTTCCGCCAGTAGTTTGCTTGACTTGTAGCCACTGTTCATAGATGGGATCTGTGGATGTGGAAGGAAGGAAGTAGGCCTCGAATTTCTGTTTGAGTCCAGCAACTGTGTGGTATCCTCGGGATGCTTCATATTAGGTGAATTTCTCGAGAGCTTTCTCTCTGCTATAGGCTTCATAGTATTGCAGGGCTTCAGTGGCATCGCCAGTTATGCCAAAGCTGGCGATGTATAGATGGACTGTGTTGAACTATGAGTTGATTCTCAATGGGTCTCTATCTTTTCCTTCACCTGTAAATGTAAATGGTGCAAGCCATTTAGGACGAGTGTTTCCCTCTGGGGGGACTGACATGGTGATGGGTGCAGGGCTTAGATTGCTTGGTGGACTTGGTGGACTAGGTGGACTTGGTGGACTAGATAAATCATCTGGTGCAGGGCTCGGTTCTCTTGGTTCTCTTGGTAGACTAGGTGGTCCAGGTGGCGAAGCTGGGGGTGCTAGTCCTGGAGCGTCCTCTGGACTGGAATCTGATTCTGATTCTGAGCTTGGGTCTTTCTTGGATTGGAATTCTTGGTGGAGCTGTTCTTAGACTTGTTCTTGGACTCGGGCTTGGACTTGGTCTTGGTCTTGCACTTGGTATGGAGCTTGAGCTTGGTCTTGATCCTCTTCTTGGCTGCTGCTGCTATCTACTGAAGATAGTTCAGAGTCCTCAGATGGTGGAGCAGGTGGGAGTACTGGCGCTTGACTTTGGGGTCCTGAGGAGGATACTACTGATCCTCTAGTGAAGTACCTTCTGGTATCTCTTGGAAGCGAAATGGTTGCTAGCTAGTGTGAGCTGGTCTCGCCAGGAGTCCGCTCGTGGCCTTCTTGGAAACAGGGAGGTGTACTAGTACTGCACGGTCAAGGTAGGCGAAGGGTGATCAGTCCTCTGCCGAAGATCAAAGGTATACTTGAGTCTAGGTCAAAAAATGTAACCTACTCCCAAGTATCTTGAGAATCCCAAAGGTACTCTGAAGATACTAAAAGGATAGGGGGAGAAGCGTCGATGGATAGGTCTTCAATAGACAAGGTAAAAGGTATGGAACCAATAGAGTTACTGTTCAACTTGTAGTATTAAAGAGGATAGTCCTGTGAGGCTTGAGAGTCCGAATCCTTAAGGGATTGCAGGCTCTTTAAATACAAAAGATTGTAGCTAGAAAAACTAAACAAAAGTGCAAACATCCTGTCCAACAAATATGCTAACAGAGGAAGCATAATAAGGTAACCATATTCCGAAAACAGAGGGTTAAAAGTGACAGGATGGAGCTAACAAAACTAGTAATGGAATCCAAACAGGAAGGAACAAGAGATCGCTACTACTATACAAATCTAGTAGGTATAGCAGGAGGATAGCGATACCCAAATGGGTAGAAGCAAGGAGGGGTAGTCCTAAGCGAAACAAGGAAAGAATAACCAGTTAGGTAGTCATAACCAAGTAGGGAGTGATAGCCAAATAGTAGCGCTTATCAGGTATAAACCCAAATAAGTAATAAGCAACATCAAGTCAGTAGGAATAGTAGAAACATAGTAGGATTCCGTTACACTTAGTTTGTTGTATATTAGGTATAATGTAGCAGGCTGATACTCAATATGTTTTATGTTTTTATGAATCTGGATGATAAATATTTTGTTTTCAGTACCGATTAGAAGCAGTAGTGTTACAAAGCTATCCTTAGTCTGCCGGACAAGGCACACTATCTTCTTTAACAGCAACAGGTAACGATACGTACCGCTCGTCTTACCGTTCTTCAGGTCTCGTAGCCTTATGTCGCCTAGGGAATGCTGAGTCCTTATACTCCTAGCCCGTGCGACTGCTTCTTAGCGATACGTTCCTCGAATCACCTTTCGGTCTGTGATATAAACGGATGGTCGTAATAGGAATAAAGTATAGATTGAACTAATAGGTAAAATATAATATAGGAAGTAACTTAGGTGGTTGCGTGAAGAGCTAGCTATCTGTGTCCGTCACACTCCTTATATAGGCGCTCTTCCCACAACCCTAACCCTGGTGACTTTACCATGAGTCAC